>APFE031093020.1:61438-85873 GCA_000404065.3 Pinus taeda
ATATAAATATAATATTATTTATTTCCACTATTAATGTGAATATTATTATTACAATATTAATATATTTATTTACCATTACCCTTATATAATCATGTTATTATTAATTATTATTTATTTGATTACTAAAAAAAATTTAATGGTGAATCTCATTATTATTTATTTAATTCATATACCTTAATCTTATTAATTCTTATTCATATATATTCTCCTTATTACGTAATTTTTTTTAATTATCTTAGTATTTACCCCTTTATTAGGATGAGTATTACTATTAGAATAAAATGGTAAATGTTCCTTATTAAAAAAAATTTAACAACAATCTAGACCTTTAATTCAATGAAGAAACTCTAATTCCATTAATCAAACTATACGCTACTATCATAATGATAAGAAATCGAAGAACATAATACTATATAAACTAAAGGCTCCTATTGCTAGCCAAGAAAAACTTACACTAAACCCCAACATAAGGAAAGTCCCGCTATCTAGGAAAGGGGTCAAAAGAGACACTTAAAATTAGATACCCACCAAAAAAGGGAGGATAAAGGAACCATGAAACCAAAGAGAAGAAGGAATGAGGCGGCTAGGAAGACAGGGCTGGGATCCAGCAACTGCTAATCTTCCAGCCGTCATCTCTATTAAGATTTTTAGGCCTTTTTTCAATCTCTAGGGCCTCTCTAAACTTCCGATGGTGAAACTGCGCAACCTTTGCAATGACGCGAGCCTCTTCAATACAGACATGATGTTTAGTCTTCTCGACATGCTCTGCAAGGGTCGAGGACTTGGCTTTTCCATGCCTTAAGTCTGTTGAATGCTCGTTAATCCTTTGATTAATAGATCGACCGGTCTCACCAATATATGGTGTCCCACAGAACATGGAATAACATAGACGCCCTTCATGTCTTTCGGATTGATAGGAACTTTCACAGACCTAAGGGAGCCACGGATGGTATTAAGAGGTCTAAAGGTTGCGGGAACATTATGCTTCTTTAGAATCCTGGCAATCTTGTCAGTGGTTCCTTGGATGTAAGGCAGGTAAACCCCTGTGACCCGATCGTTAGGATCTTTATGAATTGAAGGCTCTTTATGGGCCTTGAGGAAGGCTTTTTGTCCTAGGTGTCTACTGTAACCATTTTTCACAAAGACATATAGGAGATGAGCCTTCTCCTTTTCCAAGCTCTTTTCATTAGATATTCTTACAGCACGGGTAGCAAGCGTGCTAAGAACCCCTAACTTTTGAGCGAGGAAGTGATGGGAGGAAGCATGCAGATATTGATCAGTATGCGTTTTCTTTCGAAAAACCTAGTGAGAGAAGGAACCATCCTCATTCTTCGAGATGAGAACATCCAGGAATGGAAGACATCCATCGACTTCCTTTTCCATAGTGAATTTAATGGCAGCGGACTGGTTATTAAGATGAATGAAGAAAAGATCTAACTCATCAGGACCATGAGACCAAACAACACCCGTGTCATCTACGAATATTTTCCATAGCTTCGGTAAGAGATGAGAGGAGGCCAAAGCTTTGGACTCAAAATCCTCCATAAAGAGATTCGCAACAACCAGGGACAAGGGGGAGCCCATGGAAACTCCGCAAGTTTTCCCATAGAACTCTCCTTCAAAGCTGAAAAAGGTGGAAGTCAGGCACAACTCAACCAACCGAGCAGTATCAGGGTCAGTAAGCTTGTTAATAACCTACATGGCCTCATTGATGGGAATACAAGTGTATAGGGAGACCACGTCGAAACTTACCAGAATATCCTCCAGTTCAAGCTTAATCCTCTTAAGGTCACCAATAAATGAAGCAGAGTCTTTAACGAAAGACTCTGTGTGAGCAACCAAGGGTTTCAGCTTCACTGCGAGGAATTTGGCAAGGAGGTAAGTTGGACCACCTATGGTATTGACAATGGGTCTCAGGGGGACCCCTTCCTTGTGGACCTTTGGAAGGCCATAGATCCTAGGTGTAATGGGGTTGCCCTCTATGAGTTTTTGGGACAAAGGATTAGTGGAATTACAAGATTTGATCGCAAGAGCAACCGCTTTAGAAACCCTTTTCAGAGGATTTTTAGAAAGTTTTTTATAGCTCCCACTATTGCATAGATGATCAAGCATCTTATTTCTGTAATCCTTTTTGTCCAAGATGGAGGCAACTCCTACTTTATCAGCTTTCAAGACCACGATATCCCAATTCTGGTTTAAGGCCTTCAGAGCCTCAAACTCAGCCCTGCGGATATTACTCCAGGGAGGTTTTTCCCTCCTCAGGGCCACGGCACAATCTTGCCTAATCGTGTCTTTAGTCTTATCATGGAGGTTCCTTATGCCAAATTCCACGTCGCAAATGATGTCTTCAATAGGAATTTTTCTAGGCGCTAAGGAAAAATTAAGACCCCTTCCTAAGAGACTGAAATCAAAAAGGGGAAAGGAAAAGCTTGACAAATTGATCACATTATTGCCCGGAGAGTGAAGACTCGAAACACCTCCAAGGCTACCCTTATTATTACCAATTTTATTAATGTTACTATCCCTAACAACTCCCTCATAACTATTCACATGACTATTAATAAAATTATTATCTTCATTCCTAATTAGAATATTATCACAATTTTTATTTACCCTAATATCATAACTACTTTCACTATTATAATATCTATCATTAAT
The DNA here is from genome assembly GCA_000404065.3 of Pinus taeda. NCBI lineage: Eukaryota > Viridiplantae > Streptophyta > Pinopsida > Pinales > Pinaceae > Pinus > Pinus taeda. The sequence goes on from APFE031093020.1 coordinate 64,097, forward strand.
GTCATAATACCTATTATTAATCTCCTCATCATAATCTCTATTACTTATACTATCCATATTAGCTTTATAAGCATTAGCCATATAGTCTACACGGACTATCTCATTGCTACCATTCAAATCGCACTTATTATAAATCCCATTACTATTATTAATAAAATCACCGATACACCCAGCACGCTTACCAAATTTCACATTGCTACTATTCGAATCGCACTTATAAATCCCTCTATTATTCTTAAAAAAACCACCGATACACCCAGCACGCTTACCACAACATAGCCCCACAGACTTATTAACGTGAACTTTCGTTGTCCATAACCGCAGGGACCTCTGCACCAACGGTGGCCAGCCTGCCACCTCACTCAGTCAGCTGAGATATGACCTGATCCTCACTGTTCGGAGATCTGCCATTCTGATCCGAGGCAGAGAAATCCGCAACCATCGCAATCAATCGAGTGGAGTTAGGTTCACATGATGCACTGCGTGGTTGAGAGCCCGAACCAGCGGTGGACGAGGGTGGAGAGAGGTCCAGATTTCCGCACGGATTGGATCCATTGCCACCCTCAGCGCTGGGAGAACTGGACGATAACCTTTAAAATTCAGAGCAGGGGGAGGGTGGATTACAACCCATCGATGAAGCGGTGCTTAAAACCCAAGACTTTAGGAAAGAAACTTGGTTTGACGAGACCCGACTGCTCAAATGAGGGTCAGATAATAAACCAGAGCCCGGAGCTGAGCGCCTGGCAAGCTTAAGAAACTTGGCCGACTGCTTGAGCTTCAGTAACTCTTCCAAACACTGGGACTTTAAAGCAGAACACACATCGATCCTTGCCCAGAGGGGCGCGGGGAAGAGATTCGAAAGTTCCAGATGAGCAGCCAGAAGAAGCCGAGAAAGACGATCCAGATTCTTCCTTACTCTACAAATTTCAGACCTGACTAACCCTAAGCTCACCTTCAGAAAAACGCCAAGATTCCTGGGGGTATTGAGGACATGCTTAATTCGAGCAAAGCCAGAAATAACTGAGGAATCCCTTCATCGCTTAAGAAATGCCAGATCGGACTTCAACTTTGTGACCTGCATGCGTGCCCGCTTGAAACGATGAACATTCTTTGTAATGGCTTCACCGTGCAGGGAAATTATTAAGGAATTTAGACTTCTGTGATCCATAATCTTGTTTAGAGAATAATTTCGGAAAAATCACATAAAAAATCATTTGTCGACGCGTTTCGAACCAACCAGTGTGGTTCATCGTTAGGACAAGTTGAGGATCCAATTTGAGCGATGCAATAAATAGGGACAGCAGGCCATTCCAACAGCTAGATTGACAAGGTAACGGTTAACGGGACCTCTAACAGCTAGGTTTGACCAGGCCCCAGGGGGAGGGACCTAATTTATTTAATTATTATATTTATCTATTTATTCATTATTATAATTATGTATATGTCTATTACTATAAATATGATTATTACCAATATTAATATATTTATTAATAAAATTCATTATTTAATTTAAATATTTAGAAAGGTAAATATCAAATATTATTTCTAAATCAAGAACCTAATCTAATTACTGTTTTGTTAATATATTTATTTACTTTAATATATCTTTTCCATAAAAATTATTAATAATAATATCCATAATTTACCCTTATATTGGGATGGGAAAATAAAATGGTAAATAATTCTATTATCTCCCATTAACTCAAATAATATTATATATAATACAAATATAAATATGATATATAATATTAAATATCACCGATATAGACTCCGCCCATATGTCTAAAATAGAGGTCCATCTACTTTTTACCAACATGACCAATCATCCATAAATAGCATCCTACAACTCATAGACCATGATCCATATGTCTAAAAATAGACATAGTCTAAAAATAGACTTTACTCCAAAATAGACTGCGGGCCCACTTAGCGAAGGTGACTTCTTTTCACTAAGCTCCATCATCTTGTTGCATTTTCAACACAACATAGCAGCGTCAAAACTTCCTGCTGCTACTCCAACAATGTTCGCCGGCATGCCATCTGTCCCAACTAGCTCTCAATCATTGGATGGAATCCATCCAGGGGCTGTTTCGACAGTATGGTCTGTTCCTGTTTGTTTGTTCGGAACAATATCTGGAATCTCTTATGTTGAATCTCAACAAATCAATCCTTTGCAATGTTAATTTGGGCAATCCAGACCCCAAAGGAAAATCATTCCTTTGAGCATTGGGTTACCGCCGTATGGAGGGCAGTATACCCTTTCATTGTCTTCTTCGGGAGAACAACCATGCAAGAGTTCACAACAGAATTTAGGTTATGTTGGAATTACATCTATCGATTAGGTGCTAATCCTGCCTCAACAACCAAGAGTTGTATACTCAATGCAACAAAGTTTACCTATGTCAAATATCCCCACTACATTGGCTATTGGGGTAGTGTCGCAAGTACAAGCGTTTCCTGTTGTAATCAAACCTCAAGTTTCTCAGGTCGTAATGCAACAACCTCTTGTCCCTACGACGCGATCGCAATCACTGACTAGTGGAATGACCCAGGTTCAAACGGGGATCATTACCCCTCATCTTGGTCAAACAGTCAGTACTGGACAACAGCTCATGGCTTCACAACCATGGTTGGTGCAATACCAACAACAGCAATTCCAACAAGCTTACCAAGGATCTAAGCAACAAGTCTTTGCAAGTAATGGGCAGCCATATATTCAAAAAGGTCAATATCAATCGTTTCATAATGGTCATGCCCATCAACCTTACCAAAGTTACCAGCATCAAATGCATTACGCTGGTATGAAAAGACCAATTGCTCAAGCAATTCCATCTTATCCTGGGTATGCTTCACCAAGCCTGAATCAACAGTTTCCTTTCGTGGCGACTTTAGAGTTACTGGATCTAAATCGACTAACGAATGATCCAATTGCCTACGCCCCTTGGTGGCTGGAAATTCCGCATAAACTTCTATCAGATATTCCTAAATTTAATGGAAATCCGGGTGAAGACCCGTAGAATCATGTGATGACTTTTCATCTGTGGTGTTCATCAAACACTCTCAACGATGATTCAATCAGGCTTCGCCTTTTTTACCGAATGTTAACTAGTCCGGTAGAAGAATGGTATATCGAATTGCCTAGAGCTTCGTTTGATAACTTCAGTACCCTAGCCATAACCTTTTTAACCCATTTTCAATTACCCATAAGGTACGAAACGGGAACAGAGCTTCTTACCAATTTCAACAAATGAAGGCCACTCACATATCCGATCATATTCATGAGTGGCAACGTCATCGTAGAATGGTAAAAACATATGTTCCTGATCAGCTGTTGGCTGAATGGTTTATTAAGTCATTGTTAACTTCTATTACAAAAGATGTGGCAAAGGGAGGAGTCATCACTGAAGAGCAAGTTATTGCTCATGCACAATATCTAGAATTGATATATACATAGTCTGGCATGCTCTACAATGAAATCCATGATGCTCCTAGACCGGAATTTTCCGTTCCTCCCTCTCCTAAATCAAACAAAGACTCTCATGCCGGAGATGGCGTGATAGGTACGACTAGCATGAAAACCGTAAAGGCTACGTCAAAGAAGGCTTGTACAGCTTCAAGTCAAAATGAAAATGAGGAACTTCTCACCTCAGAAGTAAATTTCATGTCGATAGACAAAGGCAAAGAACCAAAGCAACCAGGAGGCAAGAAGAAAAAGAAAGGGAAGAAGAAGAAACATGAGGAGTCGTCTCTTGAAAAATCTTTTACAAACCCTTATGGAGATAGGAAACCAAATCATCCATGCCTAATATGTGATGAGGATCATTGGACGAGAGAGTCTCCATATAAAGCTGAGCTTAGAAAATTCTTTAAGAGTTCAAAAACCTCGGCAATATTGACTGATCCATTTCCGAATCCAGGAACAAATATGGTTGCTAGTGACAATGCCTCCCCATCCCAAGTGCTAATGTTGTTTGTTTCGAAGCATCAAAATGATGCTATGATAATGACAACTAATAAAGATTACAGGAATCCACAGATGTCAAACAACAAGGATAATGATCAACCTAGTAATTCAGCAGCAACTTCACCCGAAGTTGTGCCACCCATCACTCCTGAACTAACAATAAAACCGCCAAAGGGAGTAGTACACAAATCGATGTTTATTCCTCATTCCAGAGTAGCACAACATTATATAGTGGAAGATCTAGCCCAATCGTCGTCCGCTATGTCGACACTTGAGGTACTGCAAAATTGCCCCTCCCAAAAGCAGGCTTTATTGTCAGCAATAGGTGGGATTGACCCAAAGGATTCCAATCTTGTATCCTTTAATCACAAAGGATATGACCCTCAATTACCAACTCAGTTAGCTTTCCTTATTCAAGTGAAATCCCTCAACAAAACTGTTCATCGAACAATTATTGATGAGGGGGCATCTACATGCATTATGTCGGTGAGTTGCTGGAAAAATTTAGGATCTCCAACCTCGTCCTAATCATCGATGACATTAAAAGCATTTGATGGATGAACATACACCCCATATGGGATATTAAGTAACTTGCAAGTCGAACTGGGGGGCAAAACAGTAGAAATTGATGTTGAAGTTATTGACGGAAACCTCAATTACAACATCCTACTAGGAAGGCCTTGGATATATGCCATGGATGCCGTTGTGTCGACCTACTTTAGGAAGATTGCATTTCCTTTCCAAGGAGGAATTACAATCATTGACCAACAAACATTTCTCCCCAATAGTTCACAAGTTATGGGAAGCCCTCACTCGCTTCATAATATCAGAGTAGACCTACTAAAAGACCGTACATTAATAGGGACTTTTTCCCTGCCACCTCCAATCAATTTGTCGGAAGTGGCCAAGGTGGGAACCTACAATATGATATCTTCTATTCAAAAGATGTCAGAAAACGATATTAATATGGATCATCAGCAGGTATTGCCTCTAAGCCCAATGGAAATATTATAGCAATCAATGTTTTCAGCATGGGAGGCAAACTTGAATCAGTTCTCATCAAGCGTTTGGATAGATAGGTCTAAGGAATATGGCACCCCTTCAGATCCTTGGTCGCAAGAACATTCTATAGACGAAGGAATTGTTCAGTCAATGATGATTGACGGGGCACCATTGGAAGATTACCACCATTGTTCCCATCTTCGGGATTGTAAGGAGGATCATTCCAGTGACCTTGATCATCCCTCAGTTTTTGACTTTCTGTCAAATACCTTAAATATGGTGGATTCCGAGCGAAACCTGTCCAATATTGAAGAGACTATCGCCATAAATATCTTGACCAAAACAGATGTTGTAGAGAATATTCATGTCGGCAAATCTTGTTCTTCTTCAGAACTAGAAATATATAACACTCTTTTTCGTGAGTTTAGAGATGTCTTTGCTTGGTTGTATGACGAAATGCCAGGCATTGACTCGAGCATAGTTGAATATGAAATTAAGATGTATCCATATGTCAAACTAGTACGACAAGGACTCTGGTAGGTGCACCCCAAGAAAGCCACTGCCATCAAGGCAGAAGTTGAAAAACTCCTCCATGCTGGTTTTATTTACCCAGTTCCTCTAACCGATTGGGTATCGAATATTGTTCCTATGATGAAGAAGCAAGGAATGATTAGAGTGTGCGTCAATTATAGGGATGTAAATCAAGCTTGTCCGAAAGACAACTACCCTACACCCTTCATTGACCAAATAATTGATGAATGCACTGGATGTGAAATATTTCCATTTATGGATGGATTTTCCGAGTATAATCAAATAAATATCCACCCACGGGACCAGTCAAAGACTGCATTTATTTGTCTGTGGGGCACATTCACATATTGCAAGCTACCCTTTGGTTTAAAGAACGCAGGGGAAACATTTCAGAGAGAAAGGAATTATGCTTTCCATGACATCAACAACATCATTCAACCATATCTCGACGATCTTCCAACTCATTCGTGAAAACGGACCGATCATCCGCAGCATTTGAGAGAGATATTTCTACATTGCCGACACTACAAGATACGACTCAATCCACATAAATGTGTGTTTTGTGTCAATTATGGTCATTTACTTGCCTTTGTGGTCTCAAAGGATAGGATTCGTCTCGACCCATGTAAGGTTCAAGCAATCATCGATTTGCCTCCACCTTCAAATTTGCTTCAGATTCAGAAACTCTAAGGGAAAGCAAACTTTCTGAGGAGGTTCATTCCAAATTATGCTGAACTTGCTAAAAGTTATACTCGTCTATTGAAAAAAGAAGTACCCTTCATTTGGGATTAGGTCGCGCAAGAATCCTTTGATGCTTTAAAAGAATCCCTAATAAAAATGTCATTAATGTATGCTCCTGATTATCAAAAAGACTTTAACCTGGATCTGGCTGCAGCGGATACGACCATAGCGATGGTTTTAGTTCAAGAAGATGATGGAATTGAACATCCTATATATTATTTAAGCCGAAACTTAAATGATATGGAAATGAAGTATCCTACGTTGAAAAGCTGGCTCTCGCATCTGTTCAAGTGATACAGAGATTTCGACATTATGTCCTCTTCAGAAAACTTACCATTTTGTCAGATTGCAATGCCATGACTTATATATTGTCGCGACAGTTGATGGGGGGGAATATTCAAAATGGATAGCAATTTTACAAGAGTTTGATCTGGAATTCAAAAAATCCAAATAAAAGAAAGCCCTAGTTTTCGCGGAGTTATTATGTGATCTCCCATCGTTGTCCAACGATGCAACATCCGAAGAAGTGATCATGGACAAAAATTTGTTTCTGATATCTTCAAACAATCTGTGGTATGGAGATATAATAATCTATCTCCAAACCCAAACATATAGGTCTAATACCTCACACTCGGAACAACAACGAATTCTATACCAAGCAAAAGACTATGTGATCGTCAGTGATACGCTTTACTGTCATGCTGTCGATACAGTTCTGCAGAGGTGCTTCACCCATGAGGAGGCCAAAAAATTCCTGAATGATTGTCATTCAAGCGCGTGTGGGGGGCATCAATCTAGTTATGCTACAGTGCAAAAGATTTTATGAGAAGGATACTTCTGGCCAACATTGTTCAAAGATTAACCGCAGTCAGAAGTTGCCATGCTTGTCAAATCTTTGATAGAAAAACTAGGAGACCACCCGCACCTCTACAGCCAGTAGGGCCATTTTCCAAATGGGGCATATATTTCATGACATGTAACCCCACCTCGGCCAGGGAGCATGGGTATATCATAGTCGCAGTAGACTACTTTACCAAATGGGCCGAGGCAATGCCTACATTAAACAACAACGACGAAACGGCTGCCCTCTTCTTTTTCAATCATGTAGTCTCTAGATTCGGCGTTCCACAGGACATAGTCACATATCATAGATCACATTTTCACAATCACATGATGCTTGAGTTGGCTGCCAAATTAGGACTATCTCATGACAGCTCTACTCTGTATTATCCGCAAGCTAACGGACAAGTTGAGGCAATCAACAAGGTCCTGAAACGCATGCTGCAAAGGATGATTGGAGTCCATAAATGGAGTTGGCACCTAATCCTGTACTCGGCCTTGTGGGCATATCGGACATCGGTGAGGAATGCGACTGGGTTTACACCTTTTCAACTGGTGTATGGCCTAGGAGCGATCTTTCCAGTTCAGTGTGAAATCTCGTCCCTCAAGCTCGCGATCGACCTTCTCCCCAGAACTTCAAAAGAAGAGGCTCATTTCTTCGAATTAATCCAATTAGATGAAACTCGTTGTGATGCAGCTTCGGCTAACGAAGCCCATAAGAAATGAGTCAAACCGCAGTTCGACAATAATGTCAAACCTCATGTCTTCTCAGAAGGCGACCTGGTCTTACTTTACGACCAGGAGTCCAATAAGTTTGGAACAGGTAAGTTCAAGTCTTTATGGATGGTCCCTGTATTGTTAAGCATCTTTTAGCAAAAGGAGCCTACGAGTAAAGGATTATGATGGGATTCCACTGGCGTAACCCCGCAACAGGTTGTACCTCAAGCGTTACTATGCTTAACTCAGCATGGTAACCCCTATGCTTTTGTTACATTTTTGTTTTCGCTAAGGGTAATTGCTTTGGTTAGCTAATCCACTTTTTGCATTTGTTGCAGATGTCAAACCTATTGGAATCATTTGTTGGATATGCCGATGGAGTGAGTCGTAGTTTGTGGAACCTATCTTCTGCGGCCTAGGTCATCTTCGATCCCAGCGGCGAGTTAATGAGTTTCAGAGGGGTATGTATTGGTCAGTCAATGAACAATATCGCTGAATACAGTGCGTTGATAGAACTCCTCTCTGATGCCATCACGCATGGCATACGCCGACTTGTTGTCAAGCTAGACTCACAACTCGTCATTCTACAACTCACTGGTATCTACTCTATACGGAATCCAACGATCTATCGCATGTTCCTAAGGGTTAGGATTTTGGAAAGACAGTTCAATTACATTTAATATCAACATATTTCCAAAAATTTAAACACATTAACGGACTCATTGGAAAATTATGTGTTAGATAGACATTTGCCACATTTATAAAAAGAAGCATTTCATCAATATTTGCATCAAGATCATGTAACTTAACCAAAATAAAGCTCCGAAAATCAAAAATATATATATAACTGTTTATGGTTTACACATAATGTTCTGCAACCAAGAAAAAATCAGTCAAATGACCTAAAACTCAAAATGCTAGGGGGCACCATAGTCTAATGATGATGGTGATAACAAGTCACCGCCTGTGTAATCATGCGTAAAAGCCTAGTCCATCGACTCGACACACTAGTGGTATGTCGCTGCAACCTCAGGGGCAGCTTGTCGGTCCTCACATCCAAAATACCAAGAGTGAGACCCTCGACCTGATCCTGCAATGTTGAAAGAGTCTTGGCCACATCAAGGTCGCGGAGGATAGCCCTCCCCACAGCCTCTCCTGCTGGAACGACAGCTGGTGCTCTCGGGTGTACTGCTGGTCAAATTGGTCCAATGTCTGCATGAGCACACAAGTTTAATTAGTCTTGATCAAATAAAAGCATAAGAACATTATAAAAACAATGAACAGAGATATGGTCAGAGAATTTACCTATGGCACCCCACTGCTCGCCAGTTGACAGCACCAAATCCGGGTCACCCTAGAAATCCATGCCAGCATATGGAAACTCGGCGTAAACCATCTCCCCATGATTGAACCACTTGAAGAAGGTATCAGAGAAAGAAATCTGGGACTAGCCAGCATGTCAGGTCATGAGGTCAACCCATCTCTGTATCCGTGGCTCAGTCAGTGGAGGTAAACCAAGTGAAATGTACTGCGGCTGCATCAGTAGGATCTTTTCCAAGGCGAAAGCGATAAAAATAGAGCCATAGCCAAAATTCTTGGATCTTCCACTTTTTACCTTGGTCAATTGTTCTTTCATCACAGAGAGTACTGCGTCGCACCAGTTGAACACCTTCGGTTCAAGGCATTCCAAGGCGTACTGCATATAAGACCTATTAGCTATGTGAAGAGCCACACTACCAGCTAGTCTAGCAAAAGTGAATAGAATGGTCCTCAAGGGTTGGTCAGTGACATCTCGGATGTTGATCTTGTCGTCCGTACTCAGCTGAGATCCCTCTACAATACCGGGGAATGTACTCTCTCACAGATTCGCCCCCACGGGTAGAACCTGATAATGAGAGAGGGGTGCCACGCCTCGATAAACTGATCAAAAAATAGATGTCCACAATAGTCAAGGGGATAGATTTGCCCCTGATCTGGAACACCTGTTTGGTAGGATCCCAGGCGTTGAGGAAATATTGCAACAAGTTGATTTGTTGCCTTATGCTAGAGATGCGGAAAAAGTTCAGCATGCCACAGTTCTGTAGTGCAGTTACTATACCCGGATCATGTAAAGCAACCATGTCCTCTTCTTCATGCTCACATTATCACCATGTAACATCCATTTTTCTCCGATGAATCTCTGAAAACCAACAAGAGAAGATTCAGGATCCTGATTTGGCCAAAAAAATGCCAAAATTCCATGAGAAAACAGTGTAAAAGTTTCCCTCCTTGCACCCATCGCACCCCAGTAGTGTACTGGGAGCGATGCATACTGACTGGCCAGTGAGCAATCTAGTATGCATCGTACCTTTCGATATAGGAAGGGTATGATGGAGCCAGGGTGAATTTTTCAAACCTCGAGGGCTTAGAAAAATAGGGAAACATGCTCAGAATTCAAAAAGGAAGGAATGCAACTAAAGAGCTCAGGTCTAGCTCTTACCTAGTCCAGATGGCACCAAGAATCGTCCACAAAATCTCCCGAAATCAGTTGGTTAAACTCAGGGGGAAAAAACACCTCCAGAGCTCCAACAAACCAAGTTCAAATGAATGGTAGAATGAGAGGTAAAAATCACTTTTAAATTACTATTCACGTAATTCGAGTAAGGTATTAGTGTTTTAACTCATTTTTTCAAACATGTGTTTTCATTTCTAATTGGTTTGATGAAGCAATTGAGTAGGTAGTATGACCATTGAAAGAACAAAGTGCTAACGGTGAATCAAATAATCAGTGACCATTATCACGAGTAGATTTTATGTGAAGTTCAAGGTCGTTAAAAATTAAACCTAAGCAATGAGCAAATTTTTCCCCCAAAGTTTAAGCTCATTAAAAAATGAACCAATTTCCGGTAAATAACCATTGTTAATGCATTATCATCAGCTTTTAAGCCTTGGTCGTGTTCTCATCATCACCTCCACTCTATTTTAGCCGATCATACACCTCCATTTGATTGTTTATCCTTTTGAGGAACAGCTGCGACAAGTGATTCTGTTAGCCATCCTTGCGACACTGTCGTGATTGGAAAAATTCAAACCTTACCTCGAATCAGCTGCTACCCAAAATTATCGCTCGTTCCTCAAAAAACGAGTCTCCTTTAAGCTCTTTTCACCTGACTCGTAAAATATCAAAAGATTGTCGAGCGATTTGCCTCTCCAGCTCGTTAAAGTGACCAGAAGTGTTATCCCTCCTCTATATTTTAATATTTTTGGACCAGAGGGATTATTACACAAAATGATTGAGCGCTTGTCTTGTTCGGCTCGCTAAAACTACCGAAAATTCATCCCTTTCGTATTATTTTACACTTTTTCGGACTTAAGGGATTATATGACGAAAAAGAATCATTGGAGTTTCCTTTCCGTACCTTTTCAGACTCTCTAAAATTGAAAAATGACCAAGTTATCATTGTCGTTAAACTCGTTAAAATCAATAGCGACAAACTTGTCCAAATGGACGAGAATGAGTTTCATTGTCGCTAGGCTCGCTAAAACATAGCGATAGGTTCGCCCGAAGGGCAAATTATAGAACAAGCATATGTTATCCTCCTTAGCTTGATAAAAATAAAGAGGTACTGGTCAGCAATGACTGGGGAAAAATTTGGAAGAAAACTTGAAGAAACTTTATTTGTAGCAAGTCGCTCTTGAACATGACACTTTCACTTTATTCCGTTCACCGGTCATATCACCATTGGTCTATCACACCATCCATATTTGGGGTTAACGCTACCAATCCATTTTTAGTGTCATCCGTATGTTCAATAGAAGTCACTTAGAGAATTCACCTGTGTCTCATCCACTGCAATACATTCACGCTCCATTCTTTCATGACCGCCACCCTGAACCTTGTATCATCAAATTGTTTTCACCTCCAAAATCATTTGCTCTGCTCTGTGTCGTAGATGCGGGATTCATTAAGGCCCTCCTACAATGGGTCACTTCTTGTCGACATCAGCTCATTATCCAAGAAGTCGACCTAGGAACAACCCTTTCAGTACTTTGAAGCTTGCATGCCTCAATGGCAAGTTTCTCACTTCCGGCGACAAGTTTACATCAATGGCCTTCAACCGAAAGATTTTGTGTGATGTTCGACGCCAAGTTCCTTTTTCATACCACCAAAATTGTACTGCAATACCTTGAGGGTCATCATCATTATCGGTGATTCATCTCACGCCTGTTAACAGCTTACATCATTGGCTGGTAATCAGGCAATGTATTTCCATGTTCGACTCCAGAACATTATTCACGTGGATTGACTTGTACTCCGAGTGAAGATTGAACGAGTTTGAAGACCCCAGATCTAGTTTCATCCATCCGGGCTACGATATATTCAGGAATATAAAAATATCAAATGTACGTCATTGCTGAACAGATGATCCTCCGAATCAAAGGATGATGACTCCATCCGAATCATTAGTCTGCTACACAGACGGTTGTCTGTCCTATGTACATGAAAATGAATTTATAAAACTGAGCATGGGAATGCCCGGCTCAGCTAAATCATGAAAAATATTATGAAGATAATGTATTGTATTGTATCTTATTACAGGTTGCCTTCCAGCTCGAAAAAACTTCGGATCCTCATGATAGAGCATTTCACCCGACATCAAAAGATTAACGACCTCATGCTTTAGGGGGCAACTGTTATAGACATTTTTGGGCACTGCAACCCAAGTCATACATTTCCATAAACCAAGGGATCCTAAGTCCCTAAAATTGTTGCTTCATGCCCTAAAGGAACAAGGTCAGTTGATTACATCATATCCCGGTAGTTCTTCACAGAAAACTGCTCAGAACTGGTCAAAACTGGACCATACAAACTGCTCAATGCAGAGGATGCGATGCATCTCACCTGCTCAGTGTAAAGGGTGCGATGCATACTAGAAATCCCTTCTGTACGGGGCAATGGGCGAGAGTAGACAAATGGAAAAGACAGTTTGCAAGGTGGATCATCATGGAATCTTCCAAAAACTTCTCCTATGACACTTTCCTCTTTGAATTCGCCCAAGGATGAGTAAGAGATCGTCAATATCCAAGTGGAATCAAGAACTATCAGAGAGAGGACACTAATCAAAATCTGAGAAGCTCACTCACCCCTCTGCAATCATCTATATGGATCCCTCATCACAGAGATCCAGAGGCTAGAATATTGTATCTTGTAAGGAATTGTTGTTGGTTTCCTGGTGCAACATCATAGTGTTGGGTGATCTCAGCTTTTCATGAGGTGAAGAAGGGCTTTCATGCTGAGAGGATGACGTTGGGTCAAAACAATTGGTTGTAATCCTCTTTGCTATTCTTTATATTAATAAATCTATTCAAGTTTTCCTCCACATTCTTGTATGTTTGATGATATATACATTTGTGTGGCCAATACATATATGGTCCTGTATTTCTTATGATTGTAGATCTTTGTTCTTCGATAGTATTATGCTGCTTTGATTCCACAGGTGCTCTTTGAAGTTGGGTAGACAAAAGAGGAGCGGCAAAGATCTGTCAGAACGGAGAGGAACTAAGTAAGGAACCAAGCGCAAGACTGAGGTTGGTGTCCTTTGTTCCCCTCTTATCTACTTCTCATAAAGGAAAGCTATAGTAGTTTTAGTTTGTTTGTTTCTAAGATAGCTACCAGTCTTAGTGGGACTAGCATCTCCGAGTGGACACAAGATTCCCTGATAACACACCTATAAAGGGGTCCTTTCCTAAGATCACTTTCTTACCATCCCCAAATTTCCAAGAAAGCCAATTAAAAAGGAATGGGAGAGAGTCAATAAGGGTCTTCCAAACAATGGATCCCCTCTTGACAAGTTTGTTTGCTTCTCCTCTAAAAAATTCCATAACCAACATTCTTTTTAGATGCTTTTACTTTAAAAATTGGCCCCAAAGTTCCACACAAAATAAGCCTCTCCACATAAATTTTAGGACCAAAGCTTTACCAAATCAATGTACATTTTTAAAACCCCACCCACCAAGACTTTTGTTTTAGATAGGGAGTCCCAACAGGCTAGGTGAATATGTTTCTTACTATTTTACCGTTCCTCCATAGGAAGTTGAACATTTTTTGCCTGACATTATTTATAATAGAAATAGGGATTTTAGCTACAGAGAACCAATAGACAAATGTTTTGTAGCGCAGATTTTACTAAGACTTGAATGGAGTAAAAGCAATGGAGAAATAAGTTCTTACTAGTTTCCTCTCTAGATCTACAAAGGAGACATATTCCATGCTTTATTTCCACTTTAAGAAATTGACTGCAAGGATTTTACCCATAAGAGTATGCCACATCAATATTTTTGTTTTATCTAGTACAATTGTCTTCTAAAGATTAGACCAACACCACTTAGCATTTAATTCTAAATTTAAAGCTTATTTATATCCTAACTCTATTGTGAAAACACCTCCAACTTCATTCAAACTCTAGTTTAAAGAATCGTAATCTTGTATTAATATAAACCGATCCATTTTTAACTCACATATAAACGTATGCAAAGTAGGAATAAAATCCTGAATCAAGCCTAATATTTAGCAAAGAGTCACACTTGTGACTATCAACATGTAGACTTTAGTTTGCTGATTTGATTTAACATGAAATAATTGTATTCATGTAGGTGACAAATTAGGTTCTCTAACAAAAGTATGTAATGACTCTAAAACATAATAGTATCTTTTCCCAAGCTAATTTGGAACCATTCCCAACTCTCTAGGCTAGAAATTTCTTCATAGGAGGGAACACTAATGAAATATATTTCCAATGATTAGAAACTCCTTAAAATCATTTTAGATCCTAGTGGATCGAGTCAATAATTGAACCAAGAGCAATATAATTTTGCACAAGAATCTTTTCCGAAGTATTTTAGAGGAAATGAATAGATTTGGCCATTAATGAACACCCAAAGGTGAAATATACTTCAATCCCCAATCTCCCCTAGTGTTAGGTTTTGTTATCTTTTCCTATCCATCCCAATGGTACCTCTTAAAGTTTAAGCACCCTTTCTAGAGGAAATTGTTACAACAATTTCTTATATTTTTTCTACCACTCTTTGGGATTGAGGAAAGAGTGTTAAAAAATAAGGATAGTTTCTAGAATGGATTTGACCAAAACCAACCTACCTCTATGAGAGAGAAATTTGTGACAACAAATACTAATCCATTGTTCTAAATTTTTAACAATCCATTTCAATTCATTTCATCTATGAAGCAAACCCATGGCACATCCCCATTTTTCCAAGGTTATTCAGCATCATCCTTATGCCAAACACCCTTCAATGTTTTCAATGCTTTGACCACTTCCTATGAGAATCGTTGGACCAAAACTATCTCCCTTGAAGTTGTGGATTCCTTCTCACTTAATATGGGTCATATCTCATTTTTTTCAAACAACCACGCTAACCTGTCTTCCCATGAGTAGTTTTTAGCCAAGATGTTTTGATTTCAAAGGAAACACACAAAATATTTGTTTATTTTCTTTGGCTATGTTATTTTTGCAATAATTCCATTTGAGCATAGTTGAGCACCCTCTCTCCTAATCACACTACCCTCTAATCACCAATATTAAACCGTCTCATCCAAGACCTTGGCTTCCTTGCTTAGTGTTTCTTGTTCCTCCATTGATTCCATAAATCATGCCATATTTCCTGACTATCGATAGTGCTTCACATAATGATTTTGTGAGCAATAGAAGCCCTTGATCAATTTACCTCTCCTTGTAAGCATGTTGGATCACTCCATTATTGTCGCAACCTATTGTTGGTCATTCTATGTGTTCTTCTCAATGTGTTATGCATATCCATCCTTGGCTTCACTCATAAAAAATTCTTGGCATGATCCAACCATCTGCAAAGCTTGTGGTGAATGTGTTTCTTGCGTCTTACTTTGTAAAACATTCGACCCAACCTTGGTAGGATTCACCAACTCATTCAATCAAGTCACCTTGTTTGGATATTATTATACAAAGTGTTCTCCTTAGCATAGACAACATATAATGGATTCACCAACTTTATCAACTAGACAAGGTCATTCCAAGATCGCAAGGCTATTTTCTTTGCCATATCCTATCTCAATTATGTCTAAGACTGACAAGTCTTGTAGGTAGGCTTCAATGTTAACAATAAAATATTTTAGTTAACTCACCCATGACATCTATCACACGATGATATCAACCATCCTCTTTAGTCTTTGGTCCACTACTTCTCTATCTACTTGTCATTCTATGTCATCAAGATGATGCCCCATTCCTGCTAGAGTCATCTCTCCTATACTATTTCCATCACTTGTCTCACATATCAAAAAATCTTACGCATATATATGAGATTGTTCCATAAGTTTGAATGTTGCAATTTTCCATATGGCATAGGCCAATCATGTCACATTGCAATCTCATCCACATGTGAAGTCAAGTTGACCCAACTTCTGTGTGGTCCACAACTTAGTGAGTTTTCTTGTGCATCCTCCTACACACATCATGTCGACACATGCATATAATTTCAAATTAATGTCAAAATATGTGTCACTTGCTTCATTGCAATACTCATCCACATGTGAAGTCAAGTTGACCCAACTTATGTATGGTCCACAACTTAGTTGGTTTTCATGTGCATCCTCCTACACACATCATGTCAACACATGCATATCATTTCAAATTGATGTCAAAATATGTGTCACTTGCTTCATTGAAATACCACTTGGTTTGTCATATAATTCATTCTACCATCCACCAACATCATGTGCTCTGCACAACTAGACTGTATGCATAACTTGTCTAATCAACCTCCATATAACCCCCTTGGAACTTCATACACCTAATATTCTCCATTTTCTCATTACATATATCGATTTCTTCACCATGTATCAAGTGCACTCATTGACCTAGTCCATAGTTGTTCTGATCATTTGTTTAAGAACATGTTGGTTACTCGATTATGGTCATTCCTTTTCCTACCACACAATTTGTGTTGACAATCCTTATATAGGTCTGTCACATAATGTATGGGCCTAAAACTAATATTCATACACAACTTGATATGTGCATCCACAACCTTTGTTTTAGTTTGTTACATGGTGTGTGAACCGAAGCCCTAGTATCGACTTGTCACATTGTATGTGTGCCCAATATGTCTGACCATCCCCACGAAAACCCCTTAGCATGTTAGATGCCTAAGGTTTACCAACATCCATGTTATAGGGTCCATCTCAACCTTTGTCATGTCAAGCACATTTTCCAAGATTGTAGACATTAATGCCATGACTCAAGCTCTTATGTTTCCCTTTGACAAGGGATTCAAAAAGTCTATCTCCAAACATATATTTTGATTTTTTTTTAGAAATAAAATAAATGAAACGAGTGTTACCATTTTTATCACGGTTATAAAATAAAAATGAAAAAAAATTGTACCAATTCTCATTAAAGAATGTGAAGTATTTGAAAATATATTCAGCCTTGTGATGTGAACAACTATACCCTTGGGGCTCCTATCTAAACCAACTTTGAGTGGGCCATGACAAAGTCATAGGTTTGAAACTGAACCCACATTGTTGACCACTAACAACTCTACAAAATGAGGATTTTTTCATTGGTTGAGATTTTAGAACATGGATATTCCTTTCCTCTTCATTGTTAAGTAATTGAAATATATCAAAACTTCCATGACTTTGTTAGTTCCATGAAGATGTACCAATATTACTGGTTATTCTGCTATTTTTGCAAAGGTGGAATGAACTTCAATGTTGATGCCTCATTAATTGGTGACAATTTCTCCAAATTTAGGGAGTCATTTTTGCTAAACAAATATTTCCAAAACTTCCTTGAAAATTTTCTAATCGTTTCTCGACAAGTCCATTTCTGAAATTTAGAAATCCCATGATGAAGATGTTGGTTTCTCTCATGATGAAGATGATGACAAAGACCAGAGACAATGCCAATTTTCCATTCAAATTCGATCCAAACCGATTGAGTTTATGAGTAGCCCAATCTAGCCATTGGTATGAAGCCTGCAATGTAAGCTGATGGAAAATACTACTTATAACTAGATAAAAAAACCATTAGAAAATTGGTTTATTTATTGATATTGCACTATGACTTTAGATGCAAGCATCTGGACCCCTGCATATTTATTATCCCAACTAAATGTATTCATGTCCTACATTTTCCCACTAAGTGGACCTGCATTGCCAATCATCTAGTTCAAGTAGTATTGGTCTTCTATTGCTTCATGAAGCCATGCTACTACCCATAAACAGTTCATCCTAAACAAGGTAGACCACAATATCCAAACCCAAGTTATCTATATGTTCATGCATGTAATTTGTGCTAACTTGCTTTGAGTTTAAAAGAACTTAAACATATCCAAAAATTGACCCATAATATTCTCTGAATCGTTTAATACTGCTATCATACTTGAGCATTTGCATGGTTGAAAATAGACTCATTCATCATATCTTGTATTGCTGATTTATTTTGCAGGATTCATAGGGCTGAACAGTTTTCATTTTAGGGCTTTTATATG
This sequence comes from Pinus taeda, assembly GCA_000404065.3. NCBI lineage: Eukaryota > Viridiplantae > Streptophyta > Pinopsida > Pinales > Pinaceae > Pinus > Pinus taeda. The sequence continues at coordinate 82,419 of APFE031093020.1, forward strand.
CCCTTTTAATTTCGGAATTTGTATGTCAATTAAAATATAGTGTATTTTTTCTTTCCAACACTATTTTTCATTGGGATTCAAGTTCAAGGGATAATTTATTTGGTGTTGTAATAACTTTGTTCTTAAATATACTATCTTAATTGAAATTTTCGCAACAATCATAACTTTTTCTTCATTTGTAGTGTTTGTGGTTTACTCTTTTACTTATGCTAACTTTATAAACATCCCAAAATGGTCTTAGAAGGTTTCTATGCTAAAATATGCAAAATCCCTTCACAAACCATTTTATTTCTTACCTTGAATGTTAGGTTTAAGTTGTATTAATAAGTAGTTAGTATAGAAGGCCCTAGACTTGATTTTGTCTTGCCTAAGGATTCCTTGAGGCTACAAGGGAATCCTCCCTTGTGTTGGATTTATATTTCACTAAAAAGAGGAACTAGTTACTTATGTGATAGTGGTAATATTTTGTCATAACAATCCAATGGTAGATATTTCTTCATGGTTGAATGGAACACTGAGTCCTTGCACAATCTGTCTGTAGCTGAGAATTTTGATTCTTTTTGTAAGTTTAATATTTTTAACATCTTGGTGTACCGAGCATTGAGTCTCCTCTTGTAAGATCAACTAGCTTGTCATTATGAAGCTGGAGGAGTGGATCTTGATGAATTTATTTATTTCTTATGATTTATCTTCCATCCATTAAAATATAGAGTGGTCATTTCCCTATGAATATAATTTCTTAATGCTTGACACCAATCCCTAGAGAAGGAAGGATAAGGATCTAACATACTTCCTTCCATATACTGTCCAGCAAGACAAATTGAAAAATATTTAGAAATGACAATACAAAAACCCATTCAATAGGTCAATTCCATCTACATTTGTTGTTATGGAGCTAACTGACATGTTAAAAACAATCTTCTCCAGTATTTGATGGTAACACCCTTTTCTATACAGGAATATTGATGCTCATCCTTGCCACAAGCTTGCATGCCTCTTCTTGTCTTGACATATGAACTCTGATATCGATTTTCTATCTCGTACATTAAACTTTGAATAAATCATAATTAGAGCTCATGGATAGGGACAATGAAGAGTGATGTTCCTTCCATTTGTAACTAGTTTTATGGCTTGCATGAAAGAAGTTGCATTTTTTGAGTGATATACCTTTTGGTTTAGTCCCCTTAGCACATGGTATAAATCAATGAAATCAAACCATTTTTTTCTCTATCGTTTGATTCTTGAGATTATTCTTGCATGATTAAGAACCATTGGACTGGATAAATTTAGCATGTATGTCATAATAAGAGAATAATCTCCTATGGATATCAATTGATCAATGATTTGATGCCTCCCTAGACCCCACACACAACTATTTCTATTCCCCCCCCAAGATCAAGCACATCCCCACCCCCACACCAACCAGTAGATTACTCTTTGACTCTGTTGAGAAAGGTTATTTTTTCTAAGTTCTGACATTTTTGGGATTCATCCTCATCCATTCAAATTTCCCACATCTCCACTGATCTGTTTTCTAGAGGATACATTTTGGATGTGCCATCCCTCCTAGTAATAGATCTTTGATCCAACTCTTTTCCTTCTGCTCTAGTATCTGGATATTATTCCTCTTCATTCCATTAGCCTATATTGGTTCCATCAACATCCCTAAAGTTTGGCTACTAATTTTTTGACATATTGTTTTCTTGATGGATGATAATTTTGTTTCTATTTGACCACATTTATAGACATATGAATTTATGCATGGCCGGCGAGGTGAGTTTTAGAATTTGGTTTGTTAAAAAAAAAAAATCATATTTTTTGTGCCATGAAATGAACATCTTTGCTCATGTTGAAGGAAGAGCCAACCATGGAAAAATTTAATGTGGTCATGACAATGAAAGGTATTATTATTGTTGTTAGTGTTTTCTTAACTGGTGACAGTTATGCCTCAACCATAACCCCATGCTTCCCACTTCCTCTGTTGCGTGGGAGTCCACAATGGCCATTTGTGTAAGATGGGGCATTCCTTAAGTTTTTCCTCTTATTATAAGTGAACAAGTAGTTAAAACTTATTGAATTGCCTTTGATGTCATGGAAAGGGTGGTGTACACTATCTAAGTTACAAGGATATCTGCTCATTTATCTTGAGACAACCATTTGTGAAAGATGTAATAAAAAAAATTCATAAGATGATGGCTTGACTTCTTAAAGCTTTAGAATCATGGGAGTTAGCAATGTTTATATAGTCGTTGGTAATAAGACACTTTTTCTTGTTATTAATATTATTTTCAATGCTCAACGTGTTGTTTCTTTTGTAAACATGAAACTGCTACCATGCTATGATTTCGCCACCTAGAATCTAATACATCCAAATGGATTTATGGATGTTATTGTCACTTCCCATAAAGATTTCTGCCCACATATGGATAGATTATAGAGCCCACCATGTGGCACAAATGATAGTCTCCTTCTAATTATGTTGGAAGATAATAAAGTGAGTATTGTATTCTTAAAAACACCATATTATGATGTTGTTTCTTTGCAATCTTCTTGTTTTGGAATTCATTTTCTATTCTTTTACACAATCTTTTATGTATGCTTTTTGAAATTTCTACCATCATATCAATTTCATGAATAAAGGATTGCTTATTATTCTCAAATAGATGATTGTGCAAGAACTACCTCCAAATTCAACTATGAAGGATTTGCCAGACAAAATAGTAAGGATTCCTATGGTTTTTAATGTTGTTATTCTTTCACCTCATGGTTATTTTGGGCAAGCAAATGTTTTAGGAATGTCAGGCAAGACATCAGTGGAAAGGTAAACAATTTTTTTATAATTGCAATATCCATTCCACGATATCCTCTCTTTATTGTTTGATTGTATTTTGAATGGTTCTTTTGATTTTGCTATTTTTTAACTATGAAAGAGAAAATACTTTGTATCATGTCCATTTAACAACAACCAAATATTGAAGATGAAATTATTATTACACGATATTGATTGGAATCCTTATAGCTATTTTTTGTTAAAAAAAATTCATGGCGATCAAAAAAGTTTACTTTCATGTTGTTATTTGAGAACATGTTGTTTATATACTTGACCAAGTTCATGCATTAGAAAATGAATGTTGTTGTGAATAAAATGACAAGAATTAAACATCACACCTCAGATTATTTATTTTCACAAGTTATCTACAACTTTAGCTTTTTAGCATGTAACTTAGTTGCCGTGATTGTGCCTAAGATTTCTTTGAAGGTTGAATACTAAGTTACTGAGGTGTTATTTTATACGGTGACATTTTATTTTCTTTGTTTATACATGTCATCTAGCCACACTATAGTGGCCACTATCGCCGAACTAAAGAAAACTTGTTCGAGTTTCTTTCTTGTATGGATGAAAATGGCTTTGACATTGCTAATGTTGAGGTATATGTTGTATAAACTCTTTATAG
>APFE031093023.1:518-24285 GCA_000404065.3 Pinus taeda
TCGCCGATTGCCGATTGCGATATCGCCGATGGCTTTATCGCATCGGGGAAAGGGTATATGTTATTTGATGCATTGGTTGTTTACCTTTGCGATGTACGATCTTCTGATAACTTTATCGCCAACACTTTATTTGCGCCTTATGTTGTTTCTTTAAATGAAATAAAGCTTTGATATCAATTTTATTTTCTAAGAGGGACCCATTCCATATTCTAATGTTTTTTGAAAAAGATATTTGGTGAAATGGGGGGTTGTTTTGCAAGGCACAACAGAGAGGAAAACATGTCAATTAGTACCAAAGACAGATCGGTTTCTAATGACCCTAGCACATAATGTACTATACCATCTGAGTGATCATCCGCAGGTGTGGAGGCGGAATAGGTAGCCACATAATTGACTTGTGGCGAGGAAGGTACTGCTTGCAAACAAGAGCTAATAGGGGATGATGGTTGCAAAGGAGGCACCTAGTGACCAATGAATGACAGTTGACCAATAGTCACAATTCTCCCTTCGTGCGGAAATCAAGTCACATGGAAAAGTGAAGAAACAAGAGCTCTCATGACATAAACATAGTCACGTCTGAGGAGAAGATTGAAATCTAACGGACCTTGGGCTACCATCATGTCTATATAGATGGTCTTTCCTCCCAAAGTAATAGGGAACTTCGAAAGGATCCCTAAAGTTTGACTGGTTCCTCCGTTGAAATCCAATAGATTCTGGGTGATAGGCACAAGCTGTGGGGAACCTAAAGCTTGCCAAGTAGTAGAAGACATGATGCTAACCGATGCGCCTTCATCTAATATAGTCCTAGGTACTACCATATTATAGGCTTGTACTGTGATCTAGAAAGGGACATAAGGTGGGAGGCGGAAAGCAGTCAATGGACCCCAATTGAAAGGGATGACAAAACTACTTGGTGGGGGTATCATATGATTTCCCCCATGCTGTACAGAAATAGGGGACGGACTCTCCTAAACGACGGGGATGGGCGGGTCACTCTTCAATTCATGCAAATCTGAGGAGACGAGAAGAACATGAGCAGTATGATCACCACTCTCTTATGAAACAGAGTGAGAAACTAGTGGCAAAACCAAGTCGACACTCTTTTCGACCAAAGTTTGGTCGGGAATAGACACAAGAGAGTCTCACTCATGAAGAACAAGATGGGCAAGAGATGAATTGCTGGGCTTCAAAATGTCATACAAATATCACTCATTACCATACATTTTTCACCTATGCTTCCATTATATCATTCATTATTCACTACCATGTCACTTCATTTTCCCTATTGTTCATCATTAATGGGTCTCATGTATATCTTCCAAATATTATTTATTTTCAAGCATTTTTAAGACAAATTATTGATTAAATATTAGAAAATAATATATTTTACTTCATATATGGAAAGTGGATTGTCTTTGTGACATTTGTAGGTTCCAAGGAAGCTTCTGAGACACCTTTATGTGGCCTTGAATGATCAAATTCGAATTTGATAAGATAAGCCTCATGGAGAAGATCATGATCTCATGAAGAAGATCAAGGACAAAAGGGGGTTATGTGTCTAGATGGTTGAGAGATGTATGGAACTAAATAGAGATTAGAGGATCATCATTATGAGTTTGTTATCTCATCCCATTGTATAAATAGAAGTACAATCTCCTTCATTTGTAATCTTAGAATCTTCATTTGTAATCTTAAAGTTGGTTTGTACATCATGATGGATATTTTGAAATAAAGAATCATACTTTGATTTTGTTGCTTCTACATTTGAGTCTCCTTTGAAGTGTTGTGCTTGTGGAGTTATGGAGGGCCCCCATGGCCTTACTTGCATGCTTATTTTAGGTATAATTTAAATTATGTTTTTATTTCATTTCAGCTTTTAAGTTCTTGTTAGATATTATAATATTGGAAGAGATCTTAAAATTCATGTGTTCTTGTAAGGGAACCTTAAGATCTCAGATAATTATTAGATCTAGGATTGTTTAGTTGTTGGAAGAGATCTTAAAATTCATGTGTTCTTGTAAGGGAACCTGAAGACCTCCGACACCTTAGGAATCTCTCTAGTTTGTTTAGTTATTGGAAGAGATCTTGACGAATGTGTTCTTGTAAGAGAACCAATAGATCTCAGACAAATTAGAAATCTTTCTAGACCTATAGGTGGTACTTCTAAGTTTACCTACCTGGGTTGACATTAATTGAACTGTGATTTGCATCTGCATTTTAGACCAAACATTTTGGCGCCATTGCTGAGGAAGTGCAACTAGAAGGATTTAGTAATTATTTTATAAATCTCATGGAGAAGATCATGATCTCACGAAGAAGATCAAGGAAAAAAGGGGGTTATGTGTCTAGATGGTTGAGAGATGTATGGAACTAAATATAGATTAGTGGATCATCATTATGAGTTTGTTATCTCATCCCATTGTATAAATAGAAGTGCAACCTCCTTCATTTGTAATCTTAGAATCTTCATTTGTAATATTAGAGTTCCATTTGTAATCTTAAAGTTGGTTTGTACAACATGATGGAGATTTTGAAATAAAGAATCATACTTTGATTTTGTTGCTTCTACATTTGAGTCTCCTTTGAAGTGGTGTGCTTTTGGATTTATGGAGGGCCCCCATGGTCTCACTTGCATGCTTATTTTAGGTATAATTTAATTTATGTTTTTATTTCATTTCAGCTTTTAAGTTCTTGTTAGATATTTTAATATTGGAAGAGATCTTAAAATTCATGTGTTCTTATAAGACCTCCGACAAATTAGGAATCTCTCTAGTTTGTCTAGTTATTGGAAGAGATCTTGATGAATATGTTCTTGTAAGAGAACCAATAGATCTCAGACAAATTAGAAATATTTTTAGACCTATAGGTGGTACTTCTAAGTTTACCTTCCTGGGTTGACATTAATTGAACTCTGATTTGCATCCACATTTTAGACCAAACATGAATCCAAGTCAGTCTGTTTACCAACTAGGAGAGGGTTAGAAGAAAGCCTCTAATAACCAACAGGAAGTTAAGGTTGAGGAGCTACAAGGTTTTCCAAAACGTTGGAAGATTTATCCATAAGAGGACAAAGGTGAAGAATATGCTCTACTTCAAATAATCTACAAGGGAATCTGATCTTCCCTTTCTTCTTACCATCATTAGATAAAGGTGCAACTTCGACATGACCTCCAGAGATTGATGGGGATGGTCGATCTAGGTCTTTAGACCATACCTCTAAGACTCTAGGGATGCCAGGACAGTCTCAAAGGAGATGGTCACCCTTACATGGCTTGCAAGGGAATCTGACCTTCCGTGGAGGATCAGAGGGTCATTTGGAGTAATAGCTGCATGGTTGGCCTCTTGCTTATTTGAATTCTTCTTCTTCATCTTCTTCTTAGCCTCATGGTTACTGGATTTCAAGCTTTCACCAAGCGAAGTAGAAGGGGAAGATGAAGAAACAGGGGAAGAAGGTGAGAGTTCAACCTTAGAATCATTGTGATGTGATTCGAATGAAGGAGATGGCAAGGCAAGAGTTGGGACACTTAGGACCACCGAGGTTGAAAATAACTAGACAGGTAAACCAATGGTTAACCCAGGGAGGGACAACATTGCCATATAAGGAGCATTAGCATTTCGCAAAGAAGGAAAAGGACCAGGATTCCCATCCAAGGGGAACCTTTGACTGGTAGACTCTGGGAATGTTGCCATTGGAATCAACCCTAAAGAATCAACAAGGAAGATAAATTTAACCAAGAATATTTCATGGGTAGTTAATTTTAAGACACTGAAACAATACTTTTCTTTTTCATATTTTAAGAGTCAAGAAAAGGATGAAAGGTGACTCTAGTCACTTTCGGAATTAACGAGCTTGAAAGGACAAGTTCTTGATGATCTTATAAATTTAAAGAGTCAATAAAGATAAAAAATGACTACTCAGGATAATCTAGGCAAAAGAATTACCAGGTAACCATGAACTGTAGAATACCTCTCGGCGAACCGAGAAGTACGGCCTCGAATGCTCTGTTCGGTGTATCATGTTTACAAGGAGGTAGACTTGGCTTCCTATGGATAAAGGATTGCAAACCTAGTGGTGTCTCCTTTTATATACACGATGGTATGGGGAGCATAATTCATTACTAATTCTATCTCATGTCGAAGCGAATGATAACTGCTAGGTTTTAAGACGTCGAAACACGTCTCTAGCCTAGACCAATGAATGTGAGCATTAAGTTTCAATGCTTCCTTAGGTTAATGCAATAGATTTTAACAGTTGATCTTGAATTAGGTTTTGATTACAAGGCCCTACCACTGCCATCTGGAAAAACTCCTACATGCAACTATATGAGAAAATAGATCTTTTTCTTCAATGAAAGTTAACACTAATTGAGAGAGAGGGAACACAAAATCAATTCAACAATCAAAGAATGAAATCTTTCACTAACACATGTCCTAAATGCACTTAATCTTCCCTTAACAACAAAAGAAGTTTCATTTCATTTCCATGACTATGATGATTCGATTCTAGCTTCTTAATGACGTTACTAATGCAATATTTTCGCTTAAGTAAACTATAATGATGTTCTCCTTTTCATAAAATTCAAAATGAATCTTTCAAATAAAGCACTTTAATGAAATTTTTCACAATTCCAAACAAATAAGCATCGATTAAATCCAAAGCATGATAAATGAAACTAAAAGCAACTTCTTCCTTGAATCGAACAAACCAAACACATAAATGCTTCAATCGATAAACCAAGCAATGTAATCTATGCTTGGAAAGAGAAAGGAGACAGATGAAATAAGAGAACAAACGAGATTCTTTCACTCATTCAATTGAAAACAAAGGATCCTAGTCACTTATAGGAGGAAGAAGAGAGTATGAGGGTCAAGACACACTGGCACTAGAATGGAAGAAGTTCTGATTTTTTTTTTCTTACCCTTGAGACTAGAGCGACTTTTGGGCCAAAAGCAGTGTCGATCGGCACGATTGACTAGTACTACAACTAGTGCTGATGGCTAATCAACATGAATTTTTGGCCAAAAATAGCGTTGATTGAGGGATTCAAAGAAAAAATAAAAAAGAACTTCACATAGGGCCAGACTTAACACATTAGAGGGTGGGATAAACCAAGCAAGCACACAAAGCAAGCTAAATGAAGCTTTCTAATCAGGGAGAAAAAGGTCCAAAAAGCTTACAAGGTCAAAAACACAAGAGCATAACACACTGACCAAGATTGGGGTCAAGCCCTAATATTCACTTACAGACATCGGTGTGACTGTCAACGGATTAAGTGCACTGGCCGAGGTAACTAAGGAAAAATAAAAAAAAAATTCAAAACAGGGACCAGATATGCTACTATGAATTTTAGACTTATGCCAGTAAGCAGGAGAAAAGAAACAAAACCAAAGGGAAAACGTGAAACTAGAGAAGTTCTCATGAAATCATGAAATCCAAAACAAACAAAAAGATGGGATCCACAGTGGATTCGCCAATTTGTGGTGAAGTAAAATTATAAGTGTGGACACAAACGAATTCCTCTAGCCAGATAACGGGTCTAGCTACAACAGATACATTCTATGGAAGATTTCCTTAGATTAGAATCAATCAAGAGGGCCTACCTCTTGGTCACTTATTCTACTTGATGATGTCCTCACTTGCTCGCTCCAACAATCTTTCGCTTCCTCCTTCAAGCTCCTGAAACAAGTAAACAACAACAAAACACAAACATAATAATAGACAAATTGCAATTCGACCTACTTCATGAGTCAAGAAGCATTAAGACAAGAATATGTAATATTACAAAACATGTAGGAAATGAATCGATAGTTACATATATTAATATCAAATAGACATTACAACCATTTGTCTTGACGTTGCAGTCTTCCTCTGACAAGACCAGGCTCCCACACACTTCTGCTAGCACTTCATGATGGCTTCAAACAATAATAGTTTAAAGAATCTTCCCTTTAAGCTTCACTCCAAACCAACACACTTCTCCCTCACATGACTAGATGGCTACAATTAGTAATAGCTTGCTTGTTTAGTATATTTACACTTAGCAAAAACTCTAGCTTTGATTTTCACACTAGTCACTAGTTTGTGCTTGGGAAGAAGGGAGGTTTATATAGGAAAGATGGATGGGAGGTGGATGCTCTTCTCATGGGAGAAAGACTTATCCCTTGTGTTAGTTATATCATTATAGGGGAAAGGAGTCCAAACTATCATCCTCGACCCCATCGGGCCAAACCATTTACCAGACTTTCGTTACGGAGATTCTAGAGATGGAAGCTTCATCTCTAATTTAAAACACTTTCTATAACAGGAACGGTGCGACTAGAACACAACTCAGTCGCATCGATCATCGCAGGGAATAGTGCTAAACTCTGCACATTGGCTTGAGGGAGACAAAGGTCATTAACGTTGATCTTGTAAACAATGTAGGAACAGGAGAGTCATTATATCCTGGTGCCTTGCTTCTTCTCTCATCATCTCTTGTTCATTTCATTCGTTCTATCTTTCAGAGTTGTCCTGATGATGGACCCCCTTTGGGGTTTGAAACGTCGATAGACTGAACTGGAAACTGTGGATAATCCAGAACATGAAGCTACAAAAAACTTCCACAGAGGCTTGAAATCCAACATAACTTCCCTGTACGGAGGGGAAACTCGAAATCCTGAGGATAAAAATTGAGAGAAGAGCTGCGGACCTGCAATTTCTGAAACAATGTAGGAACAGGAGAGTCATTATATCCTGGTGCCTTGCTTCTTCTCTCATCATCTCTCGTTCATTTCATTTGTTCTATCTTTCAGAGTTGTCCTGATGATGGACCCCCTTTGGGGTTTGAAACGTCGACAGACTGAACTGGAAACTGTGGATAATCCGGAACATGAAGCTACAAAAAACTTCCACAGAGGCTTGAAATCCAACATAACTTCCCTGTACGGAGGGGAAACTCGAAATCCTGAGGATAAAAATTGAGAGAAGAGCTGCGGACCTGCAATTTCTGAAACAATGTAGGAACGGGAGAGTCATTATATCATGGTGCCTTGCTTCTTCTCTCATCATCTCTCGTTCATTTCATGCATTCTATCTTTCAGAGTTGTCCTGATGATGGACCCCCTTTGGGGTTTGAAACGTCGACAGACTGAACTGGAAACTGTGGATAATCCGGAACATGAAGCTACAAAAAACTTCCACAGAGGCTTGAAATCCAACATAGGCAAAACAAAGTTTTTAGGGGAAATGGTGCAAAAGGGAAATGATCTGCTAATGAAGAGGGACATAATGGAGTTTCTCCATGAAGGAAAAGCATGCAGAGTTCACTGTAGAGGTCCTCCAAGATCAAGGAATGGGGAGTACAGGGATAGTGACAAAATGTTGTGTAAGAAGGGGTAAAACAATCTGTAAAAAATCGGGAACAAATCTTTTTACAAAATTAATCTGGCCTAAGAATGATTGCATGGTATTTTTGTTATGTGGGAAATGAATCTTTCAATTTCTTGGATTCTATCAGGATCAATATAAATTCCTTTCTTGGACACTATGAATTCGAGAAGTTTACCTTCTGCTAATGCAAAGTATGACTTTTTGGGATTTAGAGAAATGCCATATTTCTCTCATATTTAAAAAATATGCTTTAGGTCATTCAAATGATTGTTTCTATCCCTAGAGTAGACTGTAATGTCATATAGGTAAATAACAATTGATTTATTAATAAGACCTTTAAAAGAAATATCCATGGCGAGTTGAAATGTAGCACCTGCATTGATAAGTCCAAAAGGAATATTCTAATAAGCGTATGTCCCCCACTTGGTCCTAAATGTTATCTTTAGCCTGTCATCTGGATGTATAAGAATCTGATTGTATCCTGAAAATCCTCTAGAAAAGACATTAACTCAGAGCCTGAAACTGATTGCAATATTTTCTCCATGGTAGGCAAAGGAAATTTACCATTTTGACAAGCTCTATTTAAGTTCCTAAAGACAATACAAATCCTAATATCTCGATTCTTTTTCTTGATAGGAACCATGTTTGATACCCATTTTGAGTGTCTAATAGGAAATATTATCTTTGCTTTCAGAAATTTGTTTAATTCAGATTTGATTTGGCTTTCAAGGTTTGGATGAATTTTTCTAAGCTTCTGTTGAATTGGTTTCTCATTAGAGGTCATTAGTATAGTTTTTTGAATGACAGAGGTATCATAGGTATTGAGATATGAATAATCTCAAGTAAAGACACCTTTATATGTTTTCAACAATTTTATGAATGATATCCTTTCTTCGGATGATAAACCAAGACCTAGGTTGACGTTTTGAGGATTTTGAGATGTGCCTAGGTTTACCACTTCAAATATCAAAGTAGAACTCTGATTTTTGGAGTTGGTAATCTTTTTAAATCTGTCTTTCAAATCTTAGAGATCTTCCATTTTGACTAGAGACTTTGGAATTGGATTTTGATCTTGTTTATGGCTGATTTGCAAGTCATGTTTGTGTTCATCTATGATTTGTTCTTCATAAGATCCTTTTGATGTAAGGAAATCAATTATATCAGCATCATTATTAAACACTCTCCAATTTGTTACGTTATTAGGAATGGATGGCCTAAAAAATAACTCTATAGAAAATATATCTAGACTAAAATCCTCTGAAGGTATAAGCTTAGATGCTACATTAGCAAGTAAATCAACACTTGCATTTTGTAATGCGGGGACTGAAGAAATGTTAAAAGCAGTGAAGTAAGAAGTAAGATTCTAGGCTAGGGATTGATAATGTTTGAGATGCCTAGACACACAATAAATTGTGTTTCTTACCCATTTAATAACTATCTCAGAGTCTCCATATACTTGCAAATACTTGACATCAAGGCCAATGGCTTTGTATAGCCCTTGAATTAATGCTTCATATTCTGCAGTATTCTTAGTGCATTGGAATTCAAGCCTACAGGCTAGCATAGTTTTCTCTCCTTGCGGGTTGATTAAGATACATCTAGCACCTTCAACATATTCAGACTTGGAACCATCAAAATAAAGATTCCAGAATAATGAATTATCTACAAGTTTATCAACTACATCTATACACTTGGAAGCATTTGTTTGCGAAAATTTTTCTATCTAAGATTCTACAACATTATCCAAAAAGGGAGATCTTTGTGCATTAAAGGATCCTAAGAATGACCCAGCTGAGTAGTTTTCGATGATAGTATTGGTGAAATTTATTGATTCATTTCTCCCCTCGAGATCAGTGACTGTGTACTTCATGAATTTCTCATGGTCTACTGTAATTTGGTTAGGTTTACCATTATATGGAAACCACATGTGAGACCAATCAGTTGCAAAGTATCCTTGTAACTTTTCAAACCAATCCCTTCTTAAAACTAAACCATAAAATCTAGGGATATCAACCACTAGAATATCGATTACCTTTGAAACTTTTAGGTTGGAGGAAAGCCTAATTGAAATTGAGATCTTTTCTCCGAGTACCTCTACTTTTGTCCTGTCTAGTTCAACTATGTGTACATCAGATTTTTGAGGTGTAATATTTAATTTAGTGCACTGTTATGCTCTTAACCTGCAAAATGATACCCAAATACAGAATATGCGAAGAAAGATACCTAGAACATAGAATAATGAGAGTCAACAACAAATATTTTATTATTCAGAAAGAAATGTTCACTGGCCTCTTCGAGGGGGCAACCTCCAATAGAGCAAAGCTCGATTCAAAAATAAGACATGATGCTCCTCACAGGGATTCTCTATCCTTTATATATGACTCATACATGAAATACCATGGATCAATACCATGGGTTTTATTAATACCATCTATCTAATACCATGGCCCATTTGCAACTAACTGTGGTCCTGTCATTAATAGCGGGTTAACCACTTACAATTATTAATATGGGCTTTATTGACTCTTTATTATGACATGATCCCACTACATAAATAAGGGTGTTAGGATGGGAACCTAACATGCCCTTCCCCTTAAGAATAGCCTTGTCCTCAAGGCTGAAGCTGCGGAAACTGTTGAAGAATAGTGGCTGGTTCCCAAGTTGCATCTTCCGAAGAGGTGTCTTTCCACTTGACGAGGACTTCCCTAATCACTCGGCCACGTAGGGGCCGTTCTTGTGTGTCCAGGACCTGTTCAGGTTGGAGCCAGATTGACCCTTCCTTGTCCAATTCAGGTAGACTGGTTTGAATTCTGCAATTGTTCCCAATCAATTTCTTGAGGCATGAGACATGGAAAACTGGATGGATTTTTGTAGTAGTTGGCAAAGTCAGCTTGTATGCTACTTCTCCAATGCGTTGAAGTACTTGATATGGTCCGTAGAAGTTTGGAGATAGTTTTTGACAACCCTTGTCTTTGAGTGATGTTTGCTTATATGGTTGCAACCTCAAAAATACCTGATCCCCTTCTTGAAATTGGCACTTTGAGCGATGCTGGTCTACCTGTTGCTTCATGCGGTTTTGAGCTTGATGAAGATTTTCTCTAAGATGGGCGAGCATGGTTGAATGGTTTTGTAGGAGTTGATCCACTACTTGTACCTTTGAGCATCCCTTGATATAAGAAGTAGGGGAAGGAGGGAGTTGACCATATACTGCTTCGTAGGGAGTCATTTTGGTGGTGGCATGATAGTTGGTGTTATACCACCATTCAACCAGAGGTAACCACTGTACCCATAGATGTTGATTTTCTTAAGTGAAACACCTAAGGTAGGTTTCCAGACATTTGTTGATGGCTTCAGTTTGACCATCTGTTTGTGGATGATAGGAAGTGTTGAGTTTTAGTTGGGTGCCATGTAGCCTGAAGAGTTCCTGCCAAAAATTACTGGTGAAGATCAGGTCACGATTGGACATAATAGAAGTGGGCATGCCATGCAATTTGAAGATCTGATCCATGAAAGATTGAGCAACCAAAGTCGGTGTAAACGGGTGGGGTAGGGCACAGAAATGAGCATACTTCGAAAGTCTGTCCACAACCACGATGATGACTGACTTGTTTCCGGACTTTGGAAGACCTGTAATGAAATCCATAGAAACCTCTGTCCATATTGATGCCGGGATGGGAAATGGTTGTAATGTGCCTGGTGCTTTGACGATCTTCCCTTTGTGGCGTTGACAGACATCGCATTCTGCTACAAAAGTAAGGATGTCCTTTTTCATGTTTGTCCAAAAAAATGATCTTCTGGTGCGAGCATACGTCTTTTGAAAGCCTGAATGTCCTACAAGGGGGGATGAGTGCAATTCTGCCAAAATATGACTTTTGAGGCTGGATGTTGGTGATATTACGACTCTGTCCCTGTAGCGAAGAATCTCATTCTACCACGAGTAGCCCTTGGTGGGATTTGGATCTTCCTGCAAGGGTAGCCTTATTGGCTCTATCTACAAAAATTGTGATATTAGAGGGAAGGGAGGATATGTACCACTCTATTTGTACATCTATTGTAGGTCGAGAGGTAGCTGGGATTTTGTTCAGTAACTTGTTGAATCTGGAGTTGAAGTTTTGATCCTTTCATCTGATCTTGCTTTTAGGTTGGAAATATCATTGATTAAAGATGCCATGGTTCTATCATCACCAAATTTTGCAAGAAATATTTCTTCAAAAGCATCCTAGATTCTTATTGAGCATGCTGGAAGGGAAAAGTACCAGGTTCCTATAGATCCCTGGAGAGTATAAGGAAATAATCTAATAACAACATCTTCATGCACAACTCCATTAAGGTTCATGGATAACATAAAGTTATTTAGATGTTCTTAAGTAGGAATACCATCATCAGGATTATACTTAGGTAACCATTTTTTCTGGGTTTGCTGGAAGAGCATTTTGATTAGCAACCAGTATAGCACCAGGGTTTGTCCAAGGTTGAACAGGTTTATTGGTCATAACTTGTGTAGAGGATTGCGAAGATGAGGAAGCAAGTCCAAAAGTAGATAGGGATGGTGAAGAACTTACTACTGGACTAGTACTACTGGTAGCAACACTAATTGTTTGAGTCGAAAAAATGGATAATTGGGAAGAAGCGGATTGAGTAGAAGTGAATGGGGGAGTAAATGGAGGGAAAGATGACGTGATCTCGTTGGTATCTGATTCATATCTCAATGATCCAGGTGGCTCCATGGACACACACAGGACAAAGAGGGCTTATGAAAGCTCGAAAATCAAAGTTGTCAGAATGCTTTCGGACCAAGACCAAAGTGTAGATCTCTTCGCGGTGGTGTGCACGGTTCGCCAAACTGAGTCCCTATGCGAAAGTTAGAAGAAGTCAAATTTCGGTTGAATTTTTGCTGTCTGGGAAAGCTTAAGGAGGCCACAATTTGGACAGAACCCAACCATTGGATTCCGACCAACTTGGGCCAGATTCTGGGCGAATTTGTGGCCCGGTTAATTTGTCTCCTTTGGCCTAAAATCCAAATAATTTTAAAATACCCTATGTTTAAAATAAATAAATAAATAAAAAATAACAAATGTGGTGGTGGTCCACCACCCCTGCCACCCCTCATACCCCATCGGATTAATACATATATTAATGGGGTGGGCGACCATCACCCGCCGCCCCCAAAAACCGTTCAACTAAACACTGCGTGGGGTGGGCGGCCATGACCCCACCACCCCGGGAAACACACCCCTGTTACACAAAAATATCGTCACCTTGATTATTTGCAGTCGGTGTAGGCCTATCATTACCTATACCAGCTTCCTAAGCAAGTTTTAAACCTCAGCTCTTCAAAACAAGCTTGAGAAAAGAGAGAAAGACATCAAAAAAGCAATGTAACTCTGGTTCCGCACTTTCTCTTTCTTTTTCTTGCGGGCCCGCACCTTTTGTTCAAGATTTCTGCGTACTTATACGCTCTGTATGTAAATGGGAGGGTGCATACCCCTGTAAAAGTCAAAAGGCGCAATTTTTATCTTAAAAAACTCATCTTGGGTTGATTCTAGAGTTTTCTAGAAGGATTTGTTACATGGATTGTTTGCTCCAAGTGGTTCATGCATCTCATCATAGGAGGAACTAATCCCTTGTTGAGAGGAGCTATCCCTTTGAAGGAGGACTCTATCCCTTTGAAGGAGGAGCTGGTAACTGATCTCCATTGCACTATAAATTGAGGCATTGGGTCAGTGGCCAGGGAGGTTAGAAGCTGAACTTTTGAGGGTAAATGCTAGTGAAATCAAGACTTCCTATTTGAGCTTAAGAGGAGAGATCACATACCTTTTTGGCCCCATTAGGGAGTGAGTGAAGCTTGTCAAAGTAGAGGAGACTTCTTGTTGGACCCTGGAAGGAGCTTGTACAGCGTCAAGGCAAAGGTTGTAAGGTTCTTTCTTTTTGAATTAATACAATCAAGCTCATTTTTCTCAACAAGTATCTTATGCTATTTGTTTCATGGACTCCTTGACTTTCATGTTAAATATGTTTTATAATATTGGATATTCAGGTGCTATTTAATTGTTTGCCTTTTCTATGCTTGCAAGTTTGCGACAAAGGAACTTACTTGGATCAAAGGAGCGAAGGCATCTCCGAACTTGTGTTGGACATGAGGTAGGCCCTTAAACACATTTGTTTGCCATTATTTATAAAGCACATTTAGAGAAAGATAGTGTCTGTTGGTTTGTTTGTCATTAGGTCTTCATTAGATTCTAGGAAGGTTTGTCTTGTCCGCAAGATCGACTGATTCCGCGTGACACCCAGTCATTGCTGACCAGTACCTCTTTATTTTTGTCAAGCTTGAGGAGGATAACATATACTTATTCTATATTTTTCCCTTCGGGAAAACCTGTCGCTATGTTTTAGTGAGCCTAGCGACAGTGAGACTCGTTCTTGTTTGGGTGGAAAAGTTTGTTGCTATTGTTTTAACAAGTTTAACAAAAAGTATAAATCAGTCCTTTTGATGTTTAGAGAGTTTGAAAATGGATGAAAAGGAAACTCCAGTGGTTATTTTTTGGAGCATAATCCCTTAAGTCTGAAAAAGGGTAAAATAATACAAAAGGGATGAGTTTTCGATAACTTTAGTGGGTCGAAAACACAAGCGCTCAAATTTTTTCATGAGATAATCCCTCAGGTCTGAAAAGTTTAAAGTATGCAGGAGGGATGGCACTTCCAATTACTTTAGTGAGCTGGAAGGGCCAATAACTCAACAATCTTTTCATATTTAGCGAGTCTGAAAAGAGTTTAAAGGAGACTCATTTTTGAGGAATGAGTGGCGTAATCTTGGAACTTCTCAAAACATGGTGATGTGAAGAGGGTGGCTAACAGGACCACTCATCACAGCTGTTCCTCAAAATGGTAAAAAATCAAGTGGAAGCATATGACCAGCCAAATAGATGGAGGTGATGGAAGGAACACGACCAAGGTTCAAAAGGTTAATATAATGGAAATCACAGAGGTTATTTACCGAATGTGGGTTCATTTTTTAACAAGCTTGAACTCTGGGGAAACATATGCTCAGTGGTAGGTTTATTTTTTAACAAACTTGAACCATGCGATAAAATTGCTTATTTTCCTTTTTATGTAAGCTAGGAACGACCAAACTAAAAATCTAAAAGAAACTATAAAGCTAAGGAACTACTGAGGTTAGGTAGGATGGTTTTTTCTATGGAATGGTTCAAACACTTCCTTTGCTTCGTTTGTGGTGTAGACAAAGGTGAATGGTGGATCAAACCAATGACCTAACCTAAGAATTTAAAACTAAAAAAATAAAAAAATAAAATTGGTCGTTTTTTGCTTGCATAAAAAGGTTTGCATGCTCACAAGCATCAATAAAAGGAGAGTCTCCAGTGACCATATGGGAATCACTATGGTTAAGCAGGATTGTTTTTGTCAGTGGTTAGACAAAAATACTTCATTGGCTTTGTCTGCCAATTAGATAAAGGTGAGTGGTGTGTTAGACCAATCACTTAACTTACAGGGAAATTCATATGGTAGGATGGTTTCACCAACGGTTAGACAAAACACTTCCTTGGATTCGTCCACAGAGGGACAAAAGTGAATGGTGTGGGCTGGCACTTCAAATCACATAACCTACAGCGAAACCTATCTTTTCAGCTAGGTTCATCTCAAAATAGACAAGAGTGCATGCCCGCTAAGCTTATTTACATTTACCAGACTACTCGCAGTAATTAGGTGGATGGAATGAAGGTTGAAGAGACACTCTCAGCACAAAAGGACCATTTAGGGATGTTGTTTTACTTGAAGCTATGTTTGAACCGGGAAATGAAAGCTGGTCAATAGTGACAATTTTGCCTTCATGCGAGAAACACATCATGCAAAAGAGTGTTTAAACAGTAGCTTCCATGCTGTAAACATAGTCATGTCTGAGGAGTAGATTGTAATCTAATGGTCCTTGGACTACCATCACGTCCAAGTGAATGATTTTCCTTCTCAAAGTTGTCAGAAACTTAGGAAGGATACCTAATGGTGAAGTGGTTCCTTTTTTAAATCCTGACAAATTCTATGTAACAGGCATAATCAATGGCGAACCAAGCGCTTTCCAAGTAGTTGAGGAAAGGATACTCACTGAAGCCCCTTCATCTGTGATCATTTTGTAAACTTGTACTATGATCCACAATAGTACATTAGATGGAAAGCGGGATCTTGCTAGTTGATTGCAATCAAAGGAAGTGACTAGACTACTTGGAGGGGGTACCCGATAAACAGTTGAATGAAACCCTTGAGTAGCAGGAACTGGGGGATTCTCTTCCTGTTGTGAAGGAACGAGCAAATTGCCCCCAAGTTCATCGGACTCTGAAGTAACAAAAATAATTTGAACATCATCATTCTCACTCTCTTTAGGACTGTTATCATCTAAAGGTGGACCTTATAAAGGTAAAACTGGGTCAATCGCCATCTCGACCTGCTTACTTTGGTCCGATATGGACTCAGAAGATTCGCTTTCAGTAATAGGTGTTTCGACTGATGGTTGAGTTATGTCAGTCAGATTTTCAACTATTAAAGGAGTTGAGGTGAGTTTCTTGTATCCAGATGAAAGTTGTTGTGGTGAAGCAGGACGGTTATGAAAGACTCTTTTGGCCTCATCCAAAAAAGGACAACGGAGAAGGTGATGGTCCCCTTCACATAATCCACATGGAATTTTGACCTTTCCTTTCTGTCCATGAACTTCATGTTCACTAGTTGATGGTGTGCTGTCAACATGATCACTAGAGGTTGATGACACTGGACAGTGTGAGCAGGGAGACCATTCTCTCAAGATCCACAGAAGGCAAGGACAATCTCAATGAAAATGGTATCCTATGCAAATTAAACAAGGATATTTAGGAGATTTAGTGTTTAGATTTTCACTAGATGATTCATGGTTGCCCCCTTGCTTAACTAACTTTTTCTTGTTCTCCTTCCCTTTCTTCTTCTTCTCAATCACCCGGTTATTAGCATCGCTACTTTCACCAAGCGAAGAGGAAGAAGGGGATGGAGAAACAAACGAAGTAGAAGGTGAAGGGTCAACTTCAGTATCAAGTGGTTGCTGATTCGATTGTTGAGGAATTATGGTATTTTGAACGATAGGGGTTGAGAAAAGCCATACTGGCAGACCAATTGTGATTCCTGGAAGGGACAATGTGGCTATATACAAAGCACCAATATTTCCCCAAGAAGATAATGGTCTAGGATTCCCCTCAAGAGGGATTCCTTGATTAGTGGACTCCATTATCTCAACCTAAGATCGACTAAGGAATAGGGATGTTATTCCGAATTAATAAATTTTAATGATTCTTTGACACAACTTTGCTTTTTCAATTTTTAAGAGTTGAGAAAAAGCTAAAGATGACTCTACTCCCCTTCGATTTTTAATGAGCTTGAAGTGACAAGTGCTTAGATGGACATTTTCTTTTAGGGAGTCGAAAAGGAACAAAAGTGACTATTCTGGAAATTTAGACAGAGGGATTACCAAACCAATCACAAAACTGCAATAGACACCTTGGTGATAAATTAAAGAGAAATTACCAAGGACTTATGTATAGCAGTCAATCTTCCCGAATGTTGTGTTCAGTGCATTGTGATCAATAGGATGATAGACATGGCTTCCTATGGATAAAGGATATAAGTCTATTGTGGTCTCCCAATATATACTCGATGGTACGGGGAGCACAAGTCCATGCTAGTACTTGTCATATCAAAGAGGAGGAATCACCCAACCTTCGATGAAAACAATAGTTACTAGATTTTACGACACCAGAACATGTCTCTAGCCTAGACATCTAGATGTGTTGTGTTAGGTTCCAAAGCATTGTTAAGTTCATTGAAATTTATTTTAGAGTTGATCTTTTTTAGAAGTTTTCCTTTCAAGGTTCACCGCATGATGTAGATGTAAAATTCCTAAATATGCAATCTAAAATGATAAACAATCGTTGTTTATTTTTAGCAATGAAAATCCTAGCTACTAAGGAAAGAAGATTACGATTCTTTCAAACAAAGAGCAGAGAGCACACACTAAATGCACTTTTCCTAAATCATTTTTTGCACACAGTCTAAATGAAAATGCAAATGCATGTATTTTTTTTTTTTGTTCCCCTTAATGTGAAGAATGCCAAAAAGGAAAACTAAGTACATATCTGAAATATTTTCTTCAAAGTGACATTTCGACAATTTCTTTTATAAATGAAAGGAAGACTAAAATGACACTTTTAAATTATAAATAGAATATGCTTTTGACACTTTAAATATTAAGAAATCAAATCAAATACATGAAAAAAATTTCAATCAACTATCTAGAGAAGGAAGACTTTATGGCACTTCTCTTTTTTGACACAAAACAACAATTATGACACTTTTGTACCAAAACGAAAAATCAATTTAAGCAACTTTTCAATGAAGGATCGTAAATGATGGACAAATACATAAAAACATTTACTAATCCTAATCAATGGAGGCTAAACTATGGAAAGCAAGGAGGCTTCAACAATGAGATATTGTTCATAAGCAGCAAAAGACAACTAAACAGAGCTGAAAACAAGGACAGAAACCCCAAATTTCAAGGAGAGAAATAGGATTACTTAGTCATCGCACCTATGCTTCACAAAAATGGGGATGCATCTCACCTGCTACACTCGAGGAGTGTGATGCATACTAGCTTTCAGTGATAGATAGTATGATGGGCTAGGGAGTGCAAATGAGGTGGGTTTTGGCTCAAATTTGCAACTAATTTTAGTGAGTTAAGCTGAGTTATTGTGGATAGTAAAGAGAAAAGTACAAGGGTATGACCTTGGGAGGTTATTGAGCTACCAACAAGGCATCTAGAAAGCTTGTAAGTCAGATGTTCAAATCATAAACTAAACCAGAGATTGACTAAAGCAGCATTCATCTACTTTGCAATTGTAGAGAAAGAGAAGTTCGAAGGCTATCTAGCTAACTTCAGGCTCCATCTATAGTTTATAAAGAAAACAATCAACAATAAAAAATATAAACTACTAGATCCCCAATGGAGTCACCATTTTTTTTCCGAGAAAACTAGTGTCTTTTCGATCTACTAGTCCCACTAGGATTGGCAGCTATCCTAGAAACAAACAATCAAAGAAATTTGTGATTTCCTTTATGTATGATAGATAAGAGAGAAGAAAAGGGACGAACCTGGATCTTTCGCTTGACTCTTTGCTTGATTTCTCTCTCCTTTGATAGAGCTTGCAATTCCTCTCCTACTTTTCCCACTTAGAGAATATCCGTAGAAACAAAGTAACAAAACACCATCAAAGCATCTCGATCTATTATATCATAAACAATGCAGAATCAGAAATACATTGAACATACAATGACATTCACAAATAACAAGATTCACAAATACACGATTGTATGGAGGAAAACTCAAAGAACTTTATTAAAATAGAAGGGAGAATCACAACCTAGTTGTCTGATCCAGCATCATCCTTCCAGCATCAAAGCCCTCTTCACCTCATGAAAAGCAAGATCACCCAACAATACAATGCCTCTTTCTCAAAGACAAACTATCAACACTTCCTTACAAATTACAAAATTCCAGCCTCTAGATCTCTTAGATGAGGGATCCATTTATAGATGTCTACAAGGGTGTGAGTCATCCCTGGGTTTTTGATTAGTGTCATTACACTTGTAGTTCTTGGTTCCACTTGGAGATTTCTTGCATCTCTTATTCATCCCCGGGAAAATTCAGAGAGGCAAGTGTCATAGGAGAAGTTTCTAGAAGATTCGATGAGCATCCACTTAGCAAAATGTCTCAGAAATTTGTCCATTCTCACTCATCGCACCCTACAGAAGGCCTCTTCAGTATGCATCGCACCTGGCTAGTGTAGGAGTCAGTATGCATCACACCCTAATAGTGGAGCAATCAATATGGTCCAGTTTTAGCCACTTCTGAGTGGTTTTTCAGGTGGAACTTTTGGGGAATGATGTTAATCAGTTGACTATGATCCTTTAGGGTATGAAACAACACTTTTAGGGGTTAAAGAGCCCTTGGTTTATCAACATATAATATTGGGGTTGTAGTGCCCAAATATGTCTATAACACTCGTCGAGCGCCTCCCTTGTAGCTTTGCGAACTGTATCCTTGATGTCACATAGGTCACCCTCGGTCAATGTGATAGGCTCCCCATCCAACTTGGACATCTTGGTCTTCTTCCATGACCTTGGCCATTCTGGCACGCGTGGTCGTTTTAAGGATGAACAGGTGGTGGCTGGCTCCGCACCTTCCATCACATTATCCACTTTCGGCTCTGTGGTCACATTCGGGCTGCTTTCATCCTCTGTTGTAGCAACCCCTCCTGCTATTACCTTGTCCATGGTAGCATGTGTTGCCTCCCTAGATGCTCATACTTCCTCAACGAGTTGTTTGTTTCGCTTCTGCTTCATGATTGAAGTTCCACAGTGGTCGATGAAGTCCTCCCCATTTGTTGCACCGTCATTTATTGGTAGTTTCCTTACTTTGGTTGTCACGTGTCGCAGTGATCTAATCATCATATTACAGTTTAGCATTGTTACTTCATGCAATTGGTTCTGCGATTGTTCTATATCCTCATCTGAATTCGACGTGTAGGAACTATCACACTCCCATGAGATTCTCCCGTCCACTGTTGGATTCACCCAATCTTGGTCTTGAGCAGTTATTTGGTAGATGCAATCTAGTTCATCGTCACTATCCTCATCGTGCATAGCTTCAGTGTAGTGCACTCCTTTGGCCAGGTCCGGCAGAACTATTACACAGAGCTACTTTTTCTCGAATATCATCTTCCATATTTTTAAGTTGACGACCCCATTTATGTCTGTGGCCCAATCTATTCCTAGCAACGTGGGGTACAGATTACTGTCATCAACAATTTCTATTACCTCAAAGTCCATTTGTGTACTTACACCTTCAATGTCCATTTTCACCCCTTGCAATCTTCCTATTGGTAAGATCTTTTGTTGGTTGGCCATCCATAATTGAATAGGAGACCACTGCAGCGCTGGCTTGCCCATGCATTCCCACGTCTGTTTTGGCAATACATTCACATCAGACCCCAAATCTAGGATGGCCTGATCCATCTCATACTCACCAATTTGTGCTGTCAAACACATTTCTTTCCCAGTGTGCAAAGCATGTTTTCCAGGTTTCCAGACCATGTTGGGCTCTCCTGACCCTACGCACCTAGTGATCAGCTCTTGTAGTCCCTTAACTACCTTATTGTCATGTAGCAGCTTCATACATGTCTCTAGAAAGGTAGTAAGCATAGAAGGATCCATTCTTAGCTCAAGTTGATCCTTACTACTTGAAGTAGAGGCCTCGGTGAAGCTCTTCTTAGCTTCCTTAGATGTTTCCTTCACGTGTTCCATCTCAAAATCAAGTTCCTTTGTAGGAGCAACGAGAGCCTTCAAATCTTCTCCGGGTTGTTTCCTTGTATCTTCCCCTGTAGTTGCACCACTTCTAAGTATGTGGTTTACGCTAGGGTCCTATTCGTGTGGTTCAGACCTCATCATTTGGATATTTTGAGTTGGAGTAGGTTGTAGTACCCCTTTCTCATGCATTTGGGCAATCAACGTCAGACAATCTACCATTTCATGGTCAAACTTCTCATAGTATGGACAAGATATTCTCGTCAGGTTGGTACAATCATGAGTGTAGTGCCCCGACCCTCTGCAATTATAACAGATCAGCTATATGCACCCTCTCCTAGGTCCCATTCCTCCTCTCCCTCGTCCACATCCTTGGAATCCACTATGTGGCCCCGCGGCAGGATCAAAACCCCACGTTTCAGACTGCATTCAATAGGCTAGGGTCCTATTCATCATTATCTCATAGCTTCGACATGTTCACTCATCGTGACACACTGATCTACAGAAGTTGCAATACAGTTGCCACGAAGTCTAGGTATACTTCTGTAACAGGTGACAATTATCCGTCATGTGCTTTCCTCCTACTTGACAAATCGCGCACTAGAGTGCAAGTGCTGCACTTGGCCCTGCTTGTACTTCTAGCCTCAGTGGCATCGGTCCCCCCTTGGGTCGAATAGTTTGTGAATACGGGACAATGATCCTTATCATGACCCAGGCCCTTACATTTGATACACCACATTTCTTCATACGCCTTCGGTCACGGTTCCCTATCTTACTTCAGGCTTTACATCTCCAGGCATAGGTTTTGTAGTTATGCGTGGATATTTTGAACTCATAACCCAAGATCTTGTATTGGGGTTTCATGCAACCTCATTGCTATCTCCATTGCTTTAGCCTAGGTTGAGATCTTCTGCTATGGCAGCACCGTCCTTAGGTGTGGTGTTAGGGATGCCACAAACCAGGCGTGGTGTTGTGCATCTAAAAGCATCATATTATCCTCATGGATCATATTCTTCAAGCATTGATCGAGATCCCATGGAGTCCCACTTGGAAGCATCACAATTTCCTTAAATCTAATGATTGACTAGGTTTCTGATTTCAATTGGCTAAACTCTTTGTTCAATGCATCCTAGATCTCCTCTATTCTGGTGTTTGGATGATCACTAGTGTGCTTGATATACTACATCAACGCGCAATCGTGCAGTGCACTTACTAATGTAGCCTTTTTAATGTTATCATCTGTAACGCCTTGGGCTTCCCATACTGCCTTTACCATGAACCAGAACTAATCTAGTTCCTCATTTCCTACGCCTCTAAATATGGGCAACTTGATCGCACTTGCCATTCCAACCCTTGTAGGTGGTGGACTTGGTGTGGGTGAAGATGGGGTTGATGTCGGCGAAGTGGGTGATGGTGTGGAAGGTGGTGGTAACTATGGAATGTGCTCCTTTATCAACTAGACCACACTTCTCAGAGAGAACCCAGCGAGCTCCTCCTCGCTTTCTCACGAAAGTGAAATCAAGGGATTGTTCTCTAATTCTTCAATCCCTTGGTAAGCTCTTCCACAACACGTTATCCCAGATATCAATGGATTTACATAAGCCATTTTTCACATAATAACATTTTAATCCTGGTATTCAATGATTTGATGTACTTACGTCGTGGTCATTTGAGAAAATGTCTTTCCACTTCACAGTTGTATCTATCGCGACTTAGTGATAAACCCTCCTATTATCCAATCCCACCAATCTTCAATCTCTTTCTTCATAGGGTTCCAACGTTCCTACATCAGACATCCCTTAGGCATTTCCCTATCCCAACAATGGAACCATTTGTTGGCTTGATGGGGCCTAACCTAGGTTTGGAAGTGTTTTATCCAAACAAATCCCGCACTACCGGCCCTTTCGGAAACAATCCCCAGAGCGCAAATTGAATTCTCACATGAGGTGGTAGGGGAGGGTGCTGGAACCATGTTTCCACACCCTAGGGATGGCTTGATGGGGATTGGAAGGGTCACGAACTGATCTGCGCACTCACGCTACTCTACTCAGCTATCAGTCCTTCGTGTAGCTTGGAGATGTAGCACTTCTTAGAATCTTATTATAATCGTGTTTATTATAGATCATATCTAATTCTTAAGGTCTTTAATCAAGCATTCAATAGTTATAACCAATGCATGCACCCATAAATCTTACAAATTTGCATAAACTCTAAACAAAAGAATAAACATATAGATCTGCAGTAAAACACATAATGTTTCCAGAACAACTTATCCTTTATTAACTTTGATCCAGTACATTCCACTTCCACCCTGTGCACTCAGTTGCAGGGATCCACGCACAAAGCTGCGGAATCTACTAGGCCTCTGCGTACACAACTATAGAGCCTATTCTACTACTATCACCCATGACTCGAATTTACAGACTTAGAGCAATTATCGCTTTCATAATCCCATACACTTCAGATCTTTCGAAGAATTACCAAAAATTTCCTTCTCCCCTTAGAGCCCTGCTCTATTTATACATTCTCATGGTCCGCAGACCATGGGTAGGCTCACCCAGTTTCTATTATTTTACATTATTTTCGGCTGGACAACCCTTTGAGTTGACTTATTACAATTCACGCTCCGTGCACTTCACGGAGCCTTTACCATACCTTTACCCAAAATTGTGGGCTTTAAGCTCCAAAACCGTTACGCGAGGCTCCACTACCCAACAGTTATTATCATAGCTTGTAGTTGTGCCCCTTGTTTCCTAATAATAGATAAGAATTATAGTGTTCAGCATGACAAGGTGAGTACTTCTATCAACATAGTTTTCCCATTTCTAATTGATGTCAAAAGTGTAGGTTTTAACCCTATTCAAAAATTACTTGCAAACGAATTCTTAAAATAAAAAATAATGGCAAGAACATGAAACAAACATACAAAGAGATCTTCCCATGGATCCCAAAACTGGGACTACCAGATCGATTTTTCATTATGATCCTTTCAATGTTACAATACATATA
>APFE031093023.1:24342-56659 GCA_000404065.3 Pinus taeda
AAAGCATTCATAAACCCCAATCCACTAACCCTAGATTAGAGTATAACCGTATTTCTTTTGACTTGATCTACAAAATACCGTGGATAGAAAATTTTCATGCCCAAAACAATGCGTGCAAACCATGTACAAAACTACCCAGAAATGTTTTTCAAAAACTTATTTTGGGACCAATCGTGGAAAGAATATAACACATACCCAACATTCTCCCACTTGTTGTTTTCTTTCCACACAAGGGGTTGTAGGAGTGCATAGTCAATGATCCATGGATGCAATGCCCATTATTTCTCTACACCAAGAAAACTTCTCAAATCTCATAAACCTCGTCAATGCATATGCAACATTCTTCAATGTTTCTACCTTTACTAGCAACACCTTTTTGTCTTCAATCATATCCCTCACAAAGTGATACTCAACATAAATGCGCTTTCTCTTTGAACGATAAGTAGGGTTCTTTGCCAAGAAAATTCCAATTTGGCTATCACATTCTATCCTTATAATTCATTGTACCAACCCCATACTTGAAAAAAATATTTGCAACCAAACTTCTTCCTTGCTTGCATGACTCGCTGCCATGTATTCAGCCTCTATAATTGAAAGTGCCACTAAATACTGTCTCTTTCTCATCCCACTAATTACTCCTCCAAATAGGTTAAACACATACTCACTTGTAAATCTTCTTCGATCTAGATCTCCAGCTTAGTTTGCATCAACAAAGCCATGAATGTACAAAACTTTGTCCATCCTGGTCTTCCTTGATAGCCAAAACCATAATCACTAGTGCCACATAAATACCTAAGAACCTGCTTCACTATTGTCAAATGCTCCGTCCCTGGTTTTGACATAAATCTGCTCAATACTCCCACTGCATGTGTAATGTGTGGTATGGTGCAAACCATTGCATACATCAGGCTACCAATTACACTCGCATATGGAACATGAGACATGTCCTCTTCCTCTTCTTATTTCTTAGGACATTGTTCAATATATAACTTTACACCTATAGGAGTTGAAATCTTCACCATTTTACTATCATTCATATTAAACATCTCCAATATTTCCTCAACATACTTCCTTCAATTTAACTAGAGCTTCCTCTTTTCCTGATCTTGTTTAAGTTCCATGCCTAAAATATACTTTGCAACACCAAGATCCTTCATGTTGAATTTAGAGGAAAATTGGGTCTTCAAATCCCAAAGAATTTCTTTGTCATTTCCAATTAGCAACATATCATCCACATATAAGACCAAATAAATAACATAGTTACTAATTAATTTAAAATACACATAGTGATCTATGTTTTCTTGGTGAAGCCAAGTCCTCGTATATATGTATCAAATTTTTGATACCACATCCTTGCTAACTGTTTTAACCTATACAAAGACTTTTTTAACTTGCATACCAGTTATTTCTTACCCTTCACTGTAAATCCTTCAAGTTTCTTCATGTAGATCTCTTCTTCCAGGTCCCCATGAAGAAATTTTGTCTTCACATCCATTTGTTCTACTTCAAAATCAAAAGCGGCAACAAGAGATAAAAGTAATATAATATAAGCTAATTTGGAAACATCATAAAATATATCACCAAAATCAACTCTTGTCACCTGGGAATAACCTTTTGCTACCAATAGAGCTTTGTATTTCTCCACCACGCCTTCTGCATTCATCTTCTTCTTAAACACCCATTTGATGCCAATAGGTTTCCTTCTAGTTAGCAACTCCACCATATCCTAGGCCTCATTTCTATCAAAATTTGCTATTTCTTCGACCATGGCCTCTTTCCAGAGTTTTCCATCCTCTAAATCCACTGCCTCCCTAATAGTTATAGGATCATCATTAGTAATAGATAAAGAAAAAATTGAACATAAAGTAGATGGACTATAACTCTCTTTCTACCTTCTCTCTCGAAATAATCTTCTCAAAACTAGAGTATGTGGCTCTTCCTCTTCTGATTCTTGTTCCATTGTAGAGTCTGATTCTTCCTCCTTCAGTTGAAACTCTGTCTTTTTAGGTTCCTTTGGTAGGAATTCATGTCTAATAACATCCTTAACCTCTATAAACACCACATCTCATCTTTACACAATATTCCTTGTTTATGGGTTCCAAAGCTTATAGCCTTTTAAACCATTCTTATACTCAGTAAAGATGCACCTTTCAAATTTACTATCTAACTTGGTTCTTTTCTCCTTTGGCACATGTACATATGCATCTTAGTTGAATACCCTGAGATATGTGAGAGAGGATTTCTTACCAGTCCATACCTCATGTGGTGTCTTATCCTCTAACACTGATGAAGGTGATCTATTAAATAGGGAATAGGCAGTATCCACTACCTCTACCCGAATTTCCTATCCTAGCATGGCACCACTAAAAATGCTTCTTTCCTTTTCCATGAACATCTTATTCATTCTTTCTACAACTCCATTTTGTTGAGGTGTGTATGGAGTAGTATTCTTTTATGCTATACAAAACTTTTTAAATAACTCTTCATATTCCTTCTTGTGGAACTCTCCACCATTACTTATCCTCAACACATTGGTCTTCTTCTCTGTTTGATTTTCAACCAAAACCTTAAATTCTTTAAACCTATCAAAGACTTTAGATTTATTCCTAGGGAAATATATCCATGTGTTCCTTGATAAGTCATATATAAATGATACATAGTACACAAACTCGCCCAATGATGGAACTGACACAGGTCCAAACACATCACTATGCACAAGCTCTAATATCCCTTTCACCCTCTCAGCACTTGAAGGGAAACTCACCCGATTCTACTTCCCATATACACAATTTTCATAGAAATAAAAATATAGAGAACAATTAGACATACCTTCTACCATACCATTACCATGAAGTTTTCAAAGGCCCTTCTCTCCAATATCTCCAAGCCTTTGATGCCATAACATGGTATTTTCTCTAGAGGCCACTAGATATTCTGCTCCACTTTCAGGAACCATAGATTTGTTGCACCCATCAATAACAATGCTACCTAGAAGCTTGTACAGAGTTCCAATCAGAACTCCTCACTTCAATAGGTATCTTTCTTGTAGGTATCTTTCTCAAACATTGTTTTTACACCTGCATGATCCATTTTACTTACATAAATTAGAAATTTTGCCAATGGAGGAATATGGAGAACACGAGGAAGTGTTCTAATCCTTCCACCTTGCAACTTCATCTTTACTTTTCCCTGTCTGATGATTCTAACCTTCTTGTCATCCCCTAAGAGATATATGATGGTGGTGATGTCTTCTTGTCGAGTTATTGGAGGAAAATATTACAAATGGATTGTGATCCTCCAACAATTTGATCTAGTTTTCGCCATTGCCAAGCATAAAAAATCCCTAGTCTTCGTCGAGTTGTTATCAGACCTTCCTAGAGTTGATCCAAATGAAGTAGCCCATGACCTTATGCCTAATGGATTTGTCTATCTGGATGACTCTACTAATCCTTGGTATAGATACATTCTTTTCTACCTCCAAACATAATGTTTTCTCCTAGATATATCGTCAAAGGACCATCGTCGCATCTGCCACAAAACTAAGAACTACTTAGTGTTGAATGATACTCTATATCATTGTGGCGATGTCTTAGTTATTCGATGTTTTCTTACACATTCCAAGGAAGAAAAAATTCTTAATGACTACCATGATGGGGCATCTGATGGTCGTCTTTTTGGCATGGCTACTGTCCAAAAAAAATTGCGTGCAGTATACTACTTACCAACCTTGTTCAAATATTGTATTATTACAGCCCAACAGTGTCATCCTTGTAAAATCTATATAAATAAAATGTGTGTGCCCCCCTCCCCTCTTCACCTGGTTATTTCTGTCAGCCCCATTGCTAAATGGGGAATTGAATTCATCACTTGTAATTCCACTTCCTCTAATAGACAAGCTACATTATTTTCATTGTATACTACTTCATGAAATGGGATGAAGCCATTCCCAATTTTCAGGCTATTGGAGAAATTTTCATTCTATTCTTGTTTAATCAAGTAATTTGTTGTTTCAGTGTACCTTGCATGATCATTACAGACCATGGCTCCCACTTTCAAAACCATATGATGTCTAAATTAATATCTTTTCTCGGTTTTCAGCAAGAACATTCTTCCTCCTACTACCCACAAGCCAACGACCAAGTGGAAGTTGTTAATGGCGTCCTCAAGGCGATGATTTGACAGTTAGTGGGAAATCACAAATCCAACTGGAAATGAATTTTATATCATGTTATATGGACATACCAAATATTAGTCAAAAATGCTACAAGCTTCACACCATTTCAGCTTTCCTATGACTTGGAAGCAGTTCTTTTTCTTGAGAGCTAGATTACCTCCCTCAAACTAGTTGTTGAACTCCTTCTCGACACTACTACTGAAGAAGAGCGCTTTTTGTCACTAAATCCGCTAGATGAGACTTGTCGAGATTCTGCACTGCCTCTCAAAGCAGATAAGTGACAATTCAAAGGTCAATATGACCAACATGTCAAGCCTCGATCTTACCAAGAGGGCAACCTCGTCTTACTTTATGATCAAGAAGCATCACCTCTTGGGGCTAGGAACAATTCAAACATTATGGGTCGATCCATATGTAATCACTAAAGTTCTTTCTAATGGAACCCATGAACTTCAAGACTACGATGGAATCCCACTCGTCGAGCCTCGTAACGAGATCTATTTGAAAAAGGTATTTCACCTAGTGTTCTACTCAACATTTTATTTATAATTTTAAGATATAAGTTTAGCTTATTTTGGTGTGCCTAGATTTTTTGGCTTTTAAATGGTTGTTTGTCTCACACACGTTTCTGGTTGAACAAATGTCTTCATCACCCTTACCATACATTGGATATGCAGATGGTGCTAGTGGTCACACATGACACATTGCATTGGTTGCTTAGGTTATTTATACACCTAAGTCATAACTACTTAGTTCTGGGGTGGTTTTTCTTGGTTCTTCCACCAATAATATTGTTGAGTACATGTTCGTTATCGAACTCCTTACTGAAGCTACATCTCATGACATCTCCAATATGGTGGTTAGATTAGTCTTTCAACTTGTTGTTATGCAATTGACTAATCATTATCACATTTGCAATCCAATCTTGTTACATTACTTTTTAAGGGTATGAATTTTAGAACATCAATTCGGGTTTATTACTTATGAACACATTCCCATAGAATCTAATGTTTACTTGATTTTTTGGAAAATTATGTATTGGATTAGCATCTATCACATTCTTTATAGTTATATGCACGAGTGTAAAATTTTCATAGTAAAAATTTACAAAAACCACAAAACACATACACCATTAAATCGCCAAACTATATATATACATACATTATATATCTATATATATATATATATATATATTGTTTCCAGTCTTTTTACATAATTTGTTTTTCGAAAATTAGGTGTTTTAATACAAAAATGTCTCTGCTAAGCTTTTCTCTGACACCCGCTGGCCATACTCTACTCTTGATGAGCCTGATGCTCATGGTAATAGATGATTGCTCTAGCTAATGTACTCAGAGGCACCGAAAACTACTCTAGAACACACATTTTCTATTGTTGCATGTGGATAGGTATCTCTCTCATGGGAAGAGGTGGCACACCCATGCTCAAACCTTCAAGGTTCCTAGAAACTTCACATAGACTGTGTGTCATCTCCCTCTTCAGAAGTTGCCACACCCTATGCTGCTTCCCCAGCCCTGGGTAGATGATCACCTCATCTAGCATGGCGAGGCACACCCACAGGATGAGACAGTGCCACATATGTGTCAAGAAAATGCTTCATGTTAATTGTTTTCACCCATAAATAAAAAAAATTGCATAAACTTCAAAAGACAAAAAATACTTTTCACTATGACCTATCCTCTTATCTACTAGACCCCACTGAGTTCCGAGTGGAAATACTAGTTCTAGATCCCTTGTATAGTTTATGTCCACATACAGTGAATCCTCGATCATCAGGATCTAGCCATTGATCCACTCGAGGAAGTTATCCTCAAAGAAATGTCTAATTGGTCGCCCTCCTATATGAGGCACTAGGGATGCCCATCACTCCTATCTGCGCTCCCTGGGACTGACTATACCAAGGATCATGTGAGTCCTCATCACATGAACACTATCTAGTATGAAAGATACGATCAAAGTTCCATACCCAAACTCTTTTTGGTCCTGAGTCTTACACGTTGTCAAATCTGTTTTCACCTGACAGAGGACTCCCTCACACTGGTTGAACACTTGCAGCTTCAAGCAATCCAATGCCACTACAAATTGGTCCTTTGTAGCCACATGTTGACCCTTAGATCCTGTCAAGTGCATGATCATCCACAGAATAGCCCCCATTGGTCTTGTTCTGATCTGCTCTATTGGAATTCTATTTCTCACTAGCTGACTGCCTTAACTGGAATATGTTGATATCAACTCCACGATGGTCCTTGGATTTGCTCTCCCTCCTATCACATTTACTCGTGCACCTCTCCATGATAAAGTAGTGAGGAAATATATGTCATCTTGCTCAATAGAGAGCTCATGGTCCCCAATCCTAAACAATCATTGTTGTTCATACCACCAATAGATAATCCAACTCAAGAGATCCTTCTTACTTTTCGTCAAGTCAAGTCTGGCATACTTTAGCAGCTTATATCATCTCAAAGCTGCCAAACATTCTAGATCATTCAACATTTGTAGTTCCTCATCATCATGGGCTTATTCTCTCCAAAGACTCATCTTGTAAGCATGATCCCTGCATAACACAATCCTTCAATCAGTTTCTAGCTAGAGAAAACCCTAGGAAATCAAGAAAACCAAGTTATCGTTATGCTTGGCAAGCTAACGCAGCCCTCTTGTACTCACAGTGCATGCTAACGCCCTTCCGTTTCATGGAAAATGTGTTTAACAAGCCCCGTGACTTGGGCAACTGCGTTAATTGGCCAAGCCACCTAGGTCTTGCTCAAAATGTAAATTTTCCAAGCAATAAACATAAACTAAGTATTTAAATGTAGGATAAGGATCAAGCCACCTACCTAGAACTGACAGAACATCGAATGGTCACTTGGATTTCTCGCAATCACTCAATAAAGTTCTACTCCTTTTTCTCTCTAGAGCACTCTCACAAACTTCAAACAATGAAAATGAGGGTTTGTCACCCTTATTATAGTCACTTTGGAGGTATGAATCACTTTAGCTAGTCATTGAAATTGAACCTACTCATTCCTATCTTCTTTAAACATCCATCATATTGCTATTTTGTTAGATTTTACTTATGTTCTGATGATCTTTTAGTGTCTTTATGCAAAGTTGACCAATTTTGACGCAGGATGAGCGCTTTCTTTTTTGGGACTTTTTTTCACTCTTAAACTAAAAAACTCCTGAGTTATCTTCTTTAGGATCATAAAACTCATACGAAGAAGATATGAGCACATTATTTTTTGGGATTTTTTCTCATTCTTGAACTGAAAAACCCTCGAGTTATCTTCTTTGGTCTCATAAAACTCCTATGAAGAAGACCTAAGAAATATTTTTTATCTCTTTTCTCGCTCCTTAAACGGAGAAAATATATATCGATTTTTCTTCATCTGACTCATTAAAATTTGATAAAGATCTATCGATTTTTCTTCATTTGACTCTTTCAAATTTTAGGAATATTTATGTTGGCTTGATTGGGCTTGACCCAGGTTTGGAAGAGTTATGTAGGCAAACAAATCCCATAGCTACCGGCCCTTTTGACAACATCCCATGGAGCATGAACTGAGGTCTCACCCGAGGTAGTAGGGGAGGGTGTTGGAACTAGGTTTCCACACCCTTGTGATGTCTAGATGTGGTCTAGGGGCTTCGCGCACCATTCTGCAGCCTCGTGCTACTTTGCTTGCATGTAGATCAAAAACAAAGATAATTTTCAATACTAATTACTTAATGATTTGTTATAGATTAGATCAACTTTTGAGGGTCTTTAAGCAAACATTTAACCAAGATAACCAGTGCATGCACTTAACAGAGATACAGATTTGTATTAACCCATAACGTAAGCATGCGCATAAAGAATCAATAGAAACATCAATCATAAATCAACTAGATATGCAACAGCAGATTTAACACAGAATTTTAGAATCAACTTATCTTTATTCAATTTCTTCACCAATACATCTAGATCCATCCTGTGCACTCAGCTACAGGGGTCTATGCACACAGCTGCACAACCTCTATCTACCACTCACTACCCTCGACTCAGACTTACAGATGCTCCAAAACTTCTTAGCTCATAAACTCTTTACAATTAAGATCATTCATACTTCAAAAGCTAGCTACCTCTACCCATAGAGCCTCGCTCTATTTATACATTTCTGTGGACCGCGATCCATGGGTGGTCCAACTCAATTTACATTTCTTTACATTATTTTTGGGTGGACTACCCTTTGACTCAATTTATTACAAATCACGCTCAACGCATCCCGTGCAGTCTTTACCCTATCTTTACCCAAAATTTCGGGCTTTGTGCCCCATGACTGTTACGTGGGGCTTCTACTACCCAATATTCCCCCAACACAATCATTGTGACTCATCTTGAGTCACTCCGCTGGTGTGAAAATATTCGCGTGGAGGTCGGTCAATAACTTCTACATGTCGCCTGTTCCTTCAACAAATTATACTATGAGCCATTGTACCTGTTCCAACCAAGCCACTGATGTATCCATATCACTTGCAGTTTCTTTCTCGATATCACATATTGCTTGCATATGTGATAAATTTCCTTCAATAGTTGTAGAAATGTCAAACGCTTCATCGAGCTAGGGCTGGATGTGTTCTTTAAGCATTTCCTCTTGTTGCTGCACGACATCAACTTGGGCCTTGAGAGCCTGGGCCTCCATTTTGGCCAACCACTGTGTGATAGCGACCATTTGTGCAACCCCTCGAGCTATGTCATAGGCCTACTGCAACTTGCGTGCCTCAGTTTCCACTCACTGTATGATTAGGTCCTCTTGGAGGGATGTGAACATAACAAGAGACTGATCTAGTAGTCCCGATCATTCACAGACAGTACCCCTCATAATTTCCAACCCTGCTTGAATTTCGCCATGGCACCATTCTCAACATTCTAGAGGTTGTTGCACCTAGGGTCTGAGCTCTGCAATTTGTAAAGTAAGTTCCCCCTAGGCTTTTGCGACTGCCTCTTAGGTCGTACGGACTCCTACAGCCATGTACTAAACCTTGGTAACTGTTGGAAGGTCCTCAGTGATGGGTAACTCCAATACCATGCTATACACCTCTATCATAGCTTATTATACTACCCGATAGCGTCTGACCAAGTCATCGTGCTGGAGAGTGACCTGTTCTAATTTTGCCTTTTGCTCTGTCAAAGTGTGGAGGGCGTGACCTTCCCTGGCACGAAGCTCATTAGTTACTCCCTCCTACAACTGGTAGAGTATTTCCCTAGGTAGGACGGCCAGATTAAATCCCCAACTATGTTTGTTGCCTGCGGTTTCGACTTGGACAACACTTCCTGGCAATGGTAATGTGTTTGGTGTGGGCACATGCACCATCTGCTCGGCTGCGGCTACATCTTCTGTGAGATGGAGGCTGACCCTGGTCTAGGGTCACACCTGTAATGCCTGCAACTGCGCTCGAATATCACCCAACAGATTTTTCTACTCTGTGATTAGATCGGTCAATGCATTGGTGGGGGCATTGCTCGCTAGCTGACTGTTGTCAATGAATTCTCTCTCTAGAGCCTTCGTGGTTTTGGACTTTTTTCATGCGAGCAGTGATTCCTGTCCGCGTGGCCACTTGAATTGGTCCATGTGGTCCTGCATCTCTGTTTCCTATTCAAAATCCATTTCCTAATTAGCCGTGGTCTCTTCTGCTGATAGGTTCTTGGGAGCCTCCTGGTGCAAAGCGGCCTGTTGTTCCTGATGTGTCTTTTCTGCCAGTTGAATGAGCCACTACTGGTGGTCCTTCTTCTACTATTGGGCTGCCATCTTGTCGAGAATGGCCTTGTCTAGGGTGCACCATTTGAGGGGCCATGTTGCTAAGACCACATTGCCTCATCTGTTGCCATGAACGGAAGTGTGAACCATGATCGTTTCGAATCCTTTCACACCTGGATATAGAAGTGATGCATGTCTGCTTTTAACTCGAATGTGCTCTAGAAATTACTATAGATCGTGGGAGACATTCATGGTCGTCGACCAATCTGTGTCTGTATCTTCCCTTCCATGAAGGTCCAAAATGCCTGAATTGCAGAAACCCTTGTTGCATCCC
This sequence comes from Pinus taeda, assembly GCA_000404065.3. NCBI lineage: Eukaryota > Viridiplantae > Streptophyta > Pinopsida > Pinales > Pinaceae > Pinus > Pinus taeda. Next base: position 34,601 of record APFE031093023.1, read on the forward strand.
TCGTAGCCCATAGCGAAGTATACTACATCGTTTCGGGTAGATTATCTGTAATGCTGGGAAACTGGCTATCCTACGGCAGTTCTCCTATAACCAGAAGGATTGATTAGGGAAACCATGCATAATGAAATGTCTTACCTTTGTCCTGTGCTTCTTGATAGTTGGTCAAGAATTCATCGCATAAAAACTATCCCCAGTTAAGTTGAACCCCTTCGGCACACTGCCCTGCCAGTGCAATGACAGGAGCTAGTACCTCATCTATGTGACACTTTCTCATGAGTTTACTAGTGAGTAGATGAGTAGCGATGCATACTACACAGTTGTTGATGTTGGCTATGACATACGAGCACTTTCCTTTCTCCAGCTGGTATTTCGCCTTCATTGTTTCGGTGAGGCCTACTTCACTGCTTGTTCCTACGATGCCGGTAGGATCATTCCCTTTCAGTGATAGGTGCGTAATTTGGTGGATTAGTTTAGCCATGATTGGGATTAGCTCTTCCAACCAGAGGTAGCCATCATGTATGACACAAGGTAGCTTTCGGATCACAAATATGGTAATGGACCCACGGTGATAGTGAGGTATCCATCTGAGGCTGAGTAATCTCGCCTTCTCCACACCTAGTAACCATGCCTGCAGCAATAATTTGTCTTCGGCCAACTCGGGGAACTTGTCGCTATCGACAAGGTCCCAATATCCAAACTTGATGCTCAGAATGCACCCCAGTGGAAACCATTCGAACCTTATGTCATCTGAAAGAAGCGAGGTCTGAAGCTCAGCCTTCACAATGTCCAAGTCCTTAGGTAGTTTGGTCGTCCCTTTCCATGGAGAAAGATATGGAGGTAGTGACGGGAGTTGGAACACATCAACTTTTTGCTCAGCCTGTGCATCAATCTCGTCAATTAGGGCCTAGAGATCATTGTCATCCTCATCAGGTTCAGTGGTAACTGCTTTGCTCTTGTCCACTATTGATTGTTTGTTGAATCTTGGTGAGGCTTACACTGTTCCCGTCTTTTGCTTATTCTTCTTCGGTCGCAGGGTTCATGGGGATTTTGGAACCTCGCGGGTCTGAGTCACGCCTTCTGGTTCTTCCTAATTTAGTTGCATTTCCTCCATGAACTGTGCTCAGGTTCTAGCCATATTACTCATGGGGTGCCTAGTAGTTGAATGCTTGTTTCTCTTCCCTAGTTCATAGTGCCAATATGCCCGTGTTGTCCCCAAGTCATGAAATAAGTCTGTAAATTTGAAAACTCCCTTCCCCCCTTTTCTAGTTTAGTACCAATGTTCAATCGGCAGATCTCTACAGATCTAACTCAGAACTTCCATCTTAATGGCCCGCCGCCCACTTGTCCCTGCCATACCATACCTTTCTTTTCATGAATAGTGTTGCTAACAGTCATCTCTTGACTGTTCCATGTGGTAGGGTAGTCCTTTGGGCGCAACTACAATCTAGTGGATTGAGTAACTTTAGAGAGAACCATTTTTCCGCATCAGCTTCCCACAGACTTGTTTATAGTCCCACACCTTCTTTCAACTACTTGGGGTGTTGAGACTGTTGTTTCTACGCTAGTTAGGTGTTCACACCTCTGGTGCGATTTCATAATTTCCTTGCCAACCCAAGTTGTGAGCACCACTCAATCACCTAGGTAGTCTTTTTTTCATTATGCGCTATTGTTGGGGAGGTGTTCTTCCATGGGTGCGGGTGCAACCATGATAGCAGGGTCACAGCTCATTCTTGTTCGACGGGATCCCCGACCAGGCTGAATCTCCTTACTTGCAGAGGGGCTCGGCTTCTGTGAGCGTCGCGGCATGGAATTCTACTGAATTGCTCCCCTCGTAGCATGCTTTGGTTTCTCAGTCGTGCCCATAGTTTGCTAACATCATGGTGCCTGTGGCTACCCTACTTTTTTTAAGCTTCCTTCCATCTCCTATACAGGCCCATCTAAGCCATGGTACCTTCAACTTCCCATGGGGTTGTTTTATTGTACGACCATTGTTCGTGCTTTCCTTTGGGTCCTTGCTGACCTTGTCACTGGCTGCTGGCGAATTGAGTTGATGTGGCAGCTTTGGGGTGCTAATTTTAAGTGGGTTGGGTGTCTTCACATCATACACCTGCAGCCTATGCTGGAGAGGGATGCCTACCCCACTTTGCTCTTCAATCCATGCGTGTTCTTGCCTTCGACATCCACGCCACTTCCTTTGCATCTTTAGGGATGCACCCTTTCCTAAAGCAATGGGTGCGCATGGTGCCACTACAGATACTTCTCGCGGGTTTGGTTTCAACTCCAACGATTCGCACTGCTCGACTCGTTCTTTTGCTTTCATAGCAATCTCCTCAGCTGGTTGCTCCTTGGTACATATTGTGACCATCCTGTTACAATTTGGGGTGGTTACTTCATGCAGTCGGTTCTGCCATCATTCAACCTCTTCATCTGAGTCCGACATGCAAGAACTATTGCAATCCCATGAGAGTCTACCGTCTGCTATTGGATTTACCCTGTCCTGATCTTGCGCTGTGATCCGGTAGATATAGTCCAATTCACCATATTCACTGTCTTAGTCGTGCGCAGGTTTAGTATATTGCACCCCTTCAGCTAGATCCAACGGAACCACTACGCGAAGAGATTTATTTTCAAATATCATTTTTTCATTTCTTGAGGTTGATGACTCCATTCATATCCATTGCCCAATCTATCCCTAACAAAGCTAGATATGGGTTACTGTCATCCACAATTTCGATTACCTCAAAATCGGTTTGTGTGTTAGGGTCGTCGATGTCCACTGTAACCCCTTGCAGTCTTCCCATAGACAGGGTCTTTTGTTGGTTAGCCATACACAATTGGATCAGGGACTAGTGTAGTGTAGGCCTGCCCATGTGCTCCCAAGTCTGTTTCAGTAGGACATTCACGTAGGACCCCAAATCCAAAACGACATGGTCCATCTCATAGTCTCCAATCTAGACAATCAGTCGCATTTCCCGTCTGGTGTGCAAAGCATGTTTTCCTAACTTTCGAACCATTCGCAGTTCGTCCATCCCTATACATCTAGTTATTAGTTCTTGTAGTCCTTTCACTGCTTTAGCATCCCTGACTAGCTTCGTACATGTTTCCAAGAAGGTGGTTATCAGAAAAGTATCCTGTTCTGGTTCCAGTTGATCCTTACTACGTAAAGTAGATGCTTTTGCGAAATACTTCTTAACTTCCATAGAGGTTTCCCTCGTACACTTCAAATCAAATTTTGGTTGTTTTTAGGGTGCCTTATGTACCGACATATCCTCCTCCAGCTTCTTCCCCTTATCTTCCCCTATAGTTGTGCCACTTCTGAGCATCATATTTACGTTAGGGTCATCTGCGCCTGGTTCAGCCTTCATCATTTGGACGTTCTGAGTGGGGTTCGCTGGAAGCACCCCCTTTTCCCGCATCTAAGAAATTAACATGGGCAATCAAGCTTTGTGATCAAATTGGCAATAGTACAGGTAACAGGCTTTAGTCAGGTTCATGCGGTCCCGCGTGTAATGCCCCGGTCCTCCACAATTATAGCAGATTAATTGTCCTCGTCCCCATCTAGGTCCCATTCCTCCATGGCCCCGTCCGTGTCCTTGGAATCCCCCTCACGCAAATGGTGCGGTAGGATCTTGTTCGCACACCTCCATCTGCATCCTATAAGTAGGTGTTTGATCCATCAATATCTCTTAACTATGGCAATTTCATTCATCATGGCCCACTGTCCTACAAAAGTTTACAAAATAATTATTGTGGGGGGGGGGGGGGGTTCTTAGGTTCTGCAATAGGTGACAATTGTCCATGGCATGCTTTCCTCCCACCTAATAGATTGTGCACCAGAGTGCGGGCACCATGCTTGGCCCTGCCTATACCTCTTGTCGCAATGGTGTTGGTCCCCCCACTGCCCCATATTTCGCGAAGACCACAGAGTGGTCCTTATTGTGGCCTTGGCCCTTACATTTGATACACCACACCTCTTCTCATACTTCTAGTCAAGATGCCTGCCGTTGTTTCAAACTCCACATTTCTAGACATAGGTTTTGTATTTTCACTTGGATTTGTTGTACTCCCAACCCTGGATCCTATATTGGGGTTTCGTGCAACATCATTGCTGTCTCCAATGCTTCAGCTTGGTGTTATAGACATATTTGGGCACTGCAACCCCAATCTCATATGTCCATAAATCAAGGGCTTCTAAGCCCCTCAAAGTGTTGTTTCATACCCTAAAGGAACAAGGTCAGCTGATTACATCATCTCCCAGAAGTTCTCCCTGAAAAAATACTCAGAACTGGTCAAAACAGGACCATACAGACTGCTCAGTGCTAAGTGTGCGATGCATCTCACATGCCACATGAAAAAAGTGTGATGCATACTAGAAAGCCCTTCTGTAGGGTGCGATGAGTGAGAGCAGACAAATGGAAAAGGCAGTTGGCTAGGTGGAAACCCAGAGAATCTTCTAGAAACTACCCATTTGACACTTGCCTCTCTGAATTCGCCCAAGGATGAGTAAGAGATCCTGAAATCTCCAAATGGAACCAAGAACTATCAGAGAGATGACACTAATCAAAATCCCAAAAGATAACTCACCAACTTGCAAACATATATATATGGATCCCTCACATAGAGATCCAGAGGCTGGAATTTTGTATTTTTCAAGGAAGTGCTATTGGTTTCTCTGTACAAGCATTGAATTGTTGGGTGTTCTAATATTTTCATGAGGTGAAGAGGGATTTCATGCTGGGAGGATGGTGCTAGGTCAAACCAATGGGTTGTAATCCTCTTTTCTACTACTTCTATCAATAAAGCTATTCGAGTTTTCCTCCATATTCTTGTATATCTCTGAATCTTGTATTGATATATGAATTTGTAAGGTTAATATACTTCTAATCCTATATTATTTATGGTTATATATCTTTATGCTTTGATGGTATTATGCTGCTTTGACTCTACAGGTGTTCTTTGAAGTGGGACAAGTAAGGAAGGAGTGGCAAAACTATGTCAAAGGAGGGAGGAAACAAGCAAGGAACCAAGCGAAAGACTGAGGTTGGTACTCTCTGCTTCTCTCTCATCTATCTCTCATAAAGGAAAACACAAGTAACTTTAGTTCGTTTGTTTCTAAGATAGCTACTTGTCTTAGTGGGACTAACACCTTTGAATGGACACTAGTTTTCCCGATAACGCTTGGGTTGAGATCTTTTGTTATGACAGAGCCATCCTCAGATGTGGTGTCAATGATGCCACAAACCAAGTGCAGTGTTGTGCATCTGACAGTGTCATGTTCGCTTCACGGATGGTACTTTTCAGTCTTTGATCTAAATCCCATGGGGTTTCAATAGATAACATCACAATCTACGTGAACCCTATGATCGACTGTGTTTTTGACTTTGGCCAGCTAAATTCTTTCTTCAATTCGGTCCAAATCTCTGTTGTCCCCACATTTAGGTGATCACTTGAGTATTTTATATACCATGTCAGCGCTCGGTATTGTAGTGAGCTAACTAAAGTAGCCTTTTTGATATTATTGTTCATAATTCTATGTGTGTCCCATACTGATGTCACCACGAACCAAAATTTTTCTGGATCTTTGCTTCCTACTCCTTTGAATACTGGTAGCTGGATCACGCTCATCATTTTTAACCCCTGGTTTGTGCTTCAGTGTACTCTGAACTATTACTATTCCTGATCCCTTCGACCCTTAAATTATTTATCTATAGAGTTCCAACATTTCCACATCAGACACCCCTTAGGCAGATCCCAGTCTTGGCAATGGTGTTACCAGGAATAGTGTCCACTCGAATGCTACTATTCCCACTAAGACTGGTAGCTATCTTAGAAACAAACAAGTAAAGTCTACTTTCGTTTTCCTTTATGAAAATAGATAAGAGTGGAACAAAGGAGACCAGCCTTAGTCTTGCGCTTGATTTCCTTGTTTGATTCCTCTCCTTCCTGATAGAGCTTTGCCACTTCTTCTTCATCTTCCCAGCTTCAAAGAGCACCTGTGGAATCATAGCAACATACTACTATCAAAGAACAGAGATCTATATTCATAAATAACATAGGATCAGATATGTGTTAACCATACAAATGCATATATAATGAAACATACAAGAATATGGAGGAAAACTTGAATAGCTTTATTAAGATCAAAAGTAGCAAGAGAATTACAACCATATGTTCCGACCCAGCGTCATCCTCTAGCAAGAAAGCCATTCTTCACCTCAAGTAAAGCTTAGATCACCCAACATTATGAAATTACACTAGAAAACCAACAACACTTCTCTACAAGATACAAGATTCCAGCGTCCGGATCTCTGTGATGAGGGATCCATATATAGATGATTGTAGGGAGGTGAGTCATCTTCTGGGGTCTTTGATTAGTGTCCTCTCTCTGATAGTTCCTGATTCCACTTGGAGAATGATGATCTCTTACTCATCCCTGGTCGAAAATAGAGAGGCAAGTGTCAAAGGGGAAGCTTCTGGAAGATTCCATGATCTTCCACCTCGCAATTTATCCCTGCCATTTGTCCATTCCTGACCGTCGCACCCTACAGAGGGGCCATTCAGTATGCATCTCACCCTTTACACTGGGAAGGTGATATGCATCGCATCCTCTGCACTGGGTATTCAGTATGGTCCCGTTTTCACCATTTCTGAGCAGTTTTTAGTGGAGAACTTCTGGGAGATGATGTAATCAACTGACCTTGTTCCTTTAGGCAGTGAAGCAACACTTTTAGGGACTTAGGAGCCCTTAGTTGATGGACATTTGTGATTGGGGTTGAAGTGCCCAAAAATGTCTATAAAAAATGGAACCATTTGTTGGCTTAGTTGGGCCTGACCCAAGTTCGGAAGAGTTATGTAGCCAAACAAATCCTGCAGCTACCGGCCCTTTCGGCAACAGCCCGTGGAGCGCAAACTGAGGTCTCACCCGAGGTATTAGGGGAGGGTGTTGGAACCAGTCTTTCACACCCTCAGGATGTCTAGATGTGGTCTAGAGACTTCAAACACCATTCTGTAGCCTTCCATTGCTTTGCTTCCACGTAGATCCAAAATATAGCTACTTTTCAATACTAATTACTTAATGATTTGTTATAGATCAAATCTACTTTTGAGGGCCTTTAAGCAAAATTTAACCAAGATAACCGGTGCATGCACTTAACAGAGATACAAATTTGTATTAACCCAGAATATAAAGATGTGCATAAAGAATCAATAGAAACATCAATCATAAATCAACCAGATTTGCAATAGCTCAGATTTAACACATAATTTTAGAATCAACTTATCTTTATTCAATTTCTTCACCAGTACATCCAATTCTATCCTGCACACTTAGCTACAGGGATTCGCGCACATAGCTGTAGAGCCTCTATATACCACCCACTACCCTCAACTTGGACTTACAGACACTCCAAAACTTCTTAGCTCATAAAACCTTTACAATTCAGATCATTCATACTCCAAAAGCTAGCTACCTCTACCCATAGAGCCTTGCTATATTTATACATTTTCGTGGACCGCGATCCATGGGTGGGCCAACTCAATTTACATTTCTTTACATTATTTTTGGGTGGACTACCCTTTGACTCAACTTATTATAAATTGCGATCCGCACATCCTGCGGACCCTTGTCCCTATCTTTACCCAAACTTTCAGGCTTTGTGCCCCATGACCATTACGCGAGGCATTTTTCTACCCAACAATCTATTGAGTTTTTCTTCTTGTGAATCATTAAATTTAATGAATAATATCAAGTTCACTTTGTCTCCTCTTACTCGTAATAGAATGAGGTAGACGCCTATTGAGCATAGGTTTATCACTTTATCTGGACTCAATGGACTAACTTACAGAGAAGGAATTGTGATGGGTATACTCTTAACCCTTTGTCACACCCGGTCAACAACCATGAAAAATGTACCCCTTGGAGTTTCCTTTATGATATTTTTAGAGTCTCTAAATATGAAAATACCACTGAGTTTACTTTTTAGACTCGTTAAACTTAATAATATGGGGAAATATTAGATAGAACAATGGCTCAATACCTATTTTCTAAAGGATCTTTTAGCAGCAGTCAATCCCTTAAACATGGAACCCCCTCAACAAACCTATTTTTTAGCTTCTCATTGGACCTTACCATCCTATGAGTTTAGCCTTCATACTCAGATGTTCCTCCATCCCTATATCCTAACACTCTTTTGTGTTCATGAGTCTAAGATGCATGGTAACCTTGATGTCATGCCTTCTATTGTTTAATCAATGCATCTATTCTTTTCTTCCTATATCAACCATACCATCATATGCTTGAAATTTCCCTTCGTCTCTTTGACCCATTGCTCTAATTTATCTCCAAAATAATCATTCTTGTCTCGTTTCATTTCAAATGATGTAGGACACCTTATTTCCTACCTTTGACATATCTCTTCCTATTGACTTCAACATTCTATCTAGCAAGAAGATCTAGAAACATATCAGTACCTTGGAACTTGTAGTCCTCAGTGGCAAGTTACCCAGCATTTGATTGGGTGTTTTCACTATTGGCTCCTAGTTGAATGATTCTACGAGTGTTCAACGATAACAAACTTTTCACACTTGCTAGTTTATACTGGAAATATTGGAGAACATCATCCTTATTGTTGGCCATCCTTGCTTCTATTCACAATTTTCATTATTGACTGGTAATCAGACGATTTATCACATGTTTGACCTCAACTCCTTTATTTACATGTTTATAAATATGTAATTCAAAAAGGCATTGACCAAGACCTTGGGTAGAGGCTTACATCACACAACCTTGTTTCCTCTCCCAAGCTGTGTATATTATTTTCGGAGACAACTCTTCAGATTCATCATATTATGACACAACTTCCACATTGTGCCTATCTGTGGAGATGACAATCATACCTCTTCGGAGAATCTCTCGGATACAACTACTAAGTATGGGAATGCCCGACTCAAGACATGTTTATATATTTCTGACATATGTTGTTGTTTTCACGTCTCTTGTAGTTCTGAAGCTCCAATCCTCTCTCTCTCTTATATAAAGTGTTCCAGTGATCATCTCTATCTTTGACCTCACACTTTAGGGGGAATCTCTTATACACAAAATTACCTCCTCATCATCTCAAAGGAGAAGCATACTTTGACTTGAAGAGAACACTAATTTGCAAGCCCATTTTCCAAGGTAACGCACACTAGAAATAGAGAAAGGGAGTTATAATGCTTCTCATTACTTAGAAAAAGGTGTTACTCCCTAGGTTAATGTTCTGTTTTTCCTAAAGAGAAACATTACTTTATAGTTATGAGATTCTGGAGGTCAAAGCATGGGTTCGGTGACTAACACTCCTCTTTTCACTCAAACGTCAGCTTGAAAAGTAGGAAACATCTATCTCAGTCCTAACTAAGGACATTCCTAATCCTAATAGAGCTTCACAAGAAGGGAAAGAGCAATAAAGTGAGGAAACATCCAAGATTTTTCCTCAATGGAAATCATAAAGAAATTGGCAAGGTGAGAGCCTCTCCTCATCTATAATCTAGAGGCTTGGCCATTGTAACAGGGATTAGAATTTTTGAGATCAATATTTTTATGTTGTTGAAGAGTTGAGAGAGAGGGAGAAAGGATCCAAGGAGCTCAGGGAAGACTTGATTCAACAACCATGGTTGAAATCATTATTCTATCATATGGTAATATAGATATGCAACTACTATGTCTACTTGATGATGTTGAAAACTCTTTTCTGTATATGTTGATGTGAATTTGAGATTGATGGTTCTATTAGATGCAAGCTAGTTTTATATATTCCTATATGTTAATGCTTTTAATAATCAACATGTATATGTTTTGAAGGTTACTTCTTGTCTTGTCGATTCTAAGAGTAACATGAATATATGCATGTAGCATTGAACAATTGCAGGTCACCTAATTTCATCTTTCTTCAGTCCCGGGAGACATGAGAGGGTTTTTATGTCTACAACCACCCATGCATTAGTGCCTGTAGTAGTATTAAAGGCGTTCATATTCTTTGTCACTGAGTCTTCATCCTTAATCCTTAGGTTATACAATTTTTTCCACAATAGCAGTTTTTTCACCAGAGATTTAGATCGCTACAAAGTCCCTAACTTGTCCTGCAAAGCCTTCACCATAGCTTCTCATGATACATTCAATAATAGTAAATCAAAGAGACACAAATGTATTGTGTTCTTCGCCTTTTGATCTAACTTTCCCTAATATTCCATTGAAATTCTTGTTGGTGAATTGCCTTGATCTACAACAATCCACTAATCTCAGTGCACCCATAGATCCTTCATCTTAAGCTTCCAAAACTCAAAACTATGACCATTAAATTTATCAATCTCTATATTTTCACTATTTGCCATCTTCTTTCACCGCAAGAATCGATCCCATAGATCTCACACTAAACAAGTTCTACCACAAGCTCGAGCAAAACCCCTCAACAGCAAAGGCATCCCCTTGAAGCCGAAACTGCTTTGATACCAAATATAGGTTTTAAATTTATACATAAATTAACTGCAAACGAATTCTTAAAGTAGAAAAATAATGGCGAGAACATAAAACAAAGATACACAAATATTTTCTCTTGGATCCTAAAATTGGGACTACCATATTGATTTCTCATTATGTTCCTTTCAATGTTATAATACATATATATACATGTTGAAGCATTCATAAACCTCAATCCAATAACCCTAGATTAGAGCATAACTATAGTTCCCTTGACTGGATCTACAAAATACAATGGGAAGAAAAACATCATGCCCAAAACCATTCACAAAAACCATGTGCAAAACTGTCGAGGAAAAGATTTTCGAGGTGCTTCCCTAGACCCCAAAAAAGTTATTCCAGGGCTAGTCGTGGAAAGAATATACCACATACCCAAAAAAGGAAGAGAGAAGACTTGGTTTTTCCATCAAGTACAAAGGGCCATATTGTTGGCATTATGGCTAATATGTTGTCATTGATGGCAACCTGCATGTCAAATATGTCCTTGATGTCAACCTGGTTATAATAGGATGTATTATTCTTGATGATTATAGAATTTTTGTAGATGAAATGAACATTATGACAAGTATTGTAGAAATGAGAAAGTGTATTGACAATCTTGTCACAAGTTTAATTGGAGAAAAGATGAAAATATGAAGTTGAGAAAGTATACATGAGCTATTTGAAGAAAATCCACATACATATGCAATTTTAAAGAACAAAACTTGTGTTGACCCTAACCATGGAAAATAGAAAACCATGAGCTTTTCCCATGGTAATCTCCCTCAACATTATGAAGGAAATTATTATTTGATCTCGTCAAACAATTACTAACAACAAACCCAAAGGATTTGCTTGTGTTATTAGCAAGGAAAATACTTATAAAAGGAGAAGGAGATCAAGGATTCATGTGTGCATTGGATGGATTATTCATGTGTGATCTAATTTGAAAAATGTGTGCACTAGGGAGTAAGGAGAATGCTCAGATCTGAGAGACATGAAAGTATTCTTGATTGATTTTCTTATTACATGTGTCATTATGGGAAAATTTTTAAGTTTCTAATAATGTAAGATCTGTAAATATATGATCTGAATGTATGTGCAGAAATTTGTGATTATGACAAAATTTGTATTGAGGATAGATATTGTGCTTGTAGAAAGGGTTTGATGTGTTTATTTATTAATGTGTTAAGATCTTTACATGGATCGTATTCCTAAATTTCATATACATACATAGATCTACTTTTGAATATTCACGTATATTGTATGAGTAGTCGTGGTTTGATGAACGTTAGTTTTTATAGATGAATATGGGCTTTACTTATATTGATTGGAGATTGAAATAGCTTAATGAAGTTTTAGTAATATATGGTTTGTTGTCAAGGATTAGTGAAAAATATGTTTTCAGATATGTATATTGGTTTTATGCACAGAAATTGGGTATATACATGAATCCCCTTAATGACAGGCATTTATATATTCTAATTTGGTCAGGGTTTCTAGTGGTGGGCGGTTATGATATTAGATTGGTTTTGTATTATTTGTTGTATACTGATAGTTGAATTGAGGCTTCTGTGATCCATAATAGTTGAAAGAATGACTTCAGCGTAAATCACATGTAGATAGACATTTGTTGATGCGTTTCAAACGAACCAGTGTGGTTCATCGTCAGGACAAGTTGAAGAAACAGATCCAGCTTTGCATGCTAAATAGTCTGAGCAGACCCTCCAACAGCTATCTTGATCAACGGTTAATTTTGTCTTACAGACCGCAGTCAAAAAGTCAAATTGATAATTTAATGGAGTTAGTTATCATACCTTAAATTATATAAAATAAAAAATCATAGATGTGTTGAGTTGCTATTTTATTTAAAATTATAATAAATTGGAATTAAAAATACTTAACTTATATATATATATATATTATATATATAATATATATATATAATATATATATATATATATATATATATAATAGTAATTATTATAATTATAGTTAGTTATTATAAATAGATAAATAAATATAAAAGTAATGAAGTTAGTTCAATTACAAATGTAAATTAAATGGGAAATAGTTAGTTAGGTAAAGACCAATATATGTATAAAATATATATAGGTTTGTTAGTTAGTTATAATTAAAAATAGATAAATATATATGAAATAATATTATATGGAGATTACGTTAGTAGTAGGTTAAAATCATAATTTAAAAATTGTAAATTAAATGAAAATTGGTTAGACTAAAGACCACATTTTCACATATATATATTTATAAATATATAAGGTAATTCTAGGGTGATAGTGAGTTATAATAATTATATATTACTAAAAAGTTAAAATAAGATGGATAGATAACAAAAAGATACATAAAAATAAAAATGAATAAATTCAATTAAGAACGTAAAAAATAACAAATAAAAATAAAAATAAGAATAAAAAATAAAAATAATAATCATAATCATAAAAAATAAAAATAAATAAAATAAATAAATAAAATAATAAATATAAATAAAATAAAAGTAACAATTAAATAAAAATTAAAAGACTTTAAGCAAGAAAATAAAATTAATAAGCAATACTAATAATAATATATAATAGTTATGATCATATTCCTTAATATCTATCAGGAAGAAACGAATAGAAAGAGCGACCTAATCATAAAAAGAAGGGGAAGGACCAGAAAGAGACCAAAACAAGAAGGATAAATCCTAACGCAAGCAAAGAGGAAGAGCACGGAGGGGAAAGGGGGAGCAAGAGAAAGACTAGGATGAAATGGCAGGGATCCAACATCTACTAATCTTCCAGCCATCATCTCTATTGAGATTCTTAGGCCTTCTTTCAATCTCAATAGCTTCCCTAAATTTACGATGATGGAACTGAGCAACCTTGGCAACAACCTTGGCCTCATCAATACACACCTGATGCTTGGTCTTTTCCACATGCTCCACCAATGCTGAAGACTTGGATCTCCCATGTCTTAGGTCGGCTACTTGTTCGTTGATCCTCTGATGGATGGAGCGCCCTATTCCCCGAATATAGAGGGTGCCACAAGAACAAGGGATCAAGTAGACACCCTTCATGTCTTTAGGGTTAACAGGATCTTTCACCGATCGGAGGGAATTGCGAATGGTGTTGAGGGGCCTAAAAGTTGAGGGGATATCATACCTCTTAAGGATCCGAGCAATCTTGTATGTGGTTCCTTGGACAGAGGGAAGATGGACACCTAGACGACGCTCTTTTGGCTCTTTCTTACTTAAGGAATTTTTATAGGCTTTACGGAAAGCCTTCAGACCTAGGCGCCTACTATAACCATTCTCCACAAAGACATTATGGAGATGGGATCTCTCCTTATCAAAGCTCTCACAATCAGAAATCCTAAGGGCACGAGTAGCGAGGGTGTTAAGGACACCCATCTTCTGAGCAGGGAAATGATGGGAATCAGCATGAAGATACTGCTCAGTATGCATTTTCTTCCGGAACACAGAGTGGGAGAGATAGCCATCCTTATTCCTAGACATAAGAATATCCAGGAAAGGAAGGCAACCATTGACCTCTTTTTCCATGGCGAACTTAATGGCAGAGGACTGGTTGTTGAGGTGATTAAAGAAATGGTCCAGCTCCTTTGGGCCATGGGATCAGATGACATTAGTGTCATCTACATACCTTTTCCAAAGCTTGGGAAGGAGACGAGCTGAGGCTAAAGCTTTGGCTTCGAAATCTTCCATAAACAGATTCGCAACAATAGGGGAAAGAGGGGAACCCATGGCAACCCCACGAGTCTGTTCGAAGAACTCACCCTCGAAGCAGAAGAAGGTGGAAGTGAGACAGATCTCAACCAGATGTGCTGTATCGGGATCTGTAAGGCGATATATCACTTCCATGGCCTCCTTTATAGGGATGCAAGTGTAAAGGGAGACCACATCAAAGCTGACGAGAATGTCCTCAGGGCTAATCTTAAAATCCTCAAGCTCCTTAATGAAGGATGCAGAGTCTTTCACAGAGGACTCAGTGTGGCCAACTAGGGGCTTAAGTTTAAGGGCAAGGAACTTAGCCAGAAGATAAGTTGCACCTCCAATGATGTTGACGATAGGCCTTAGAGGGGCTCCTTCCTTGTGAATCTTCGATAACCCATAGATCCTAGGAGCAATGGGACTGCTTTCAATGAGCTTATGGCCCACGAAACTCACCGAGTTATTAGATTTTATGGCGAGAGCCACTATCCTAGAAATATTCTTCAAAGGGTTCTTGGGCAGTTTTTTATAACTGCCACTATTGTGAAGATGATCTAACATCTTCCTACGGTAATCATCCTTGTTAAGGATGATCGTCGCTCCTCCTTCGTCTGCCTTCAGAATGACAATATCTTTGTTCTAATTTAAGGATTTCAGGGCAGAGAATTCCTCATTGCTGAGGTTCTTCCGAGGGGGCTTGGCCTTTCTAAGGACAACAACACAATCCTGTCTAATAGTGTCCTTGATATTATCCAGAAGATCTCTAATCCCGTATTCCACATCACAAATAATGTCCTCTACCGGGATTTTTCTAGGGCCAAGGCAAAGTTTAGACCTTTGCCTAAAACACTGAAAACCAAAGGGGAAAAGGAAAAGCTAGAAAGGTTAACGACCTTAGTATTACGAGAAGAAGAGGGAAGAATAACCCAGTCCACCCTTAAAATCTTGTTTCTTTGGTTACCAATCTCAAGATCATTGTTAATGTTATTGCTAAATGATTCTTTGCCATCGTGATATAAAATACTATTAATATTACATTAATTGTTAATATTATTATAATTACCCTTGTTCTTATTAGACAAATTATTCTCCAAAATAATATTATTACCCTCATGATTATATAAATTATTATCAATCTTATTATTGTTATTATTTAAATTATTGAATTATTCAAATTTTTATGATTAATAATAATGTTATTACCCTCATGAATATGTAATTTACTATCAATATTAATATTATTACTAAGAGAATTATATAAATTATTATTATTAATAATAGTGCTACTATTTTTAAAATTATTAGAATTATTTAAGTTTTTAACAATAATAATGTTACTATCCTCATGATTATGTAAATTATTATCAATCTTATTATTATTACTAAGGAACTTATTAGAATCATATAAATTTCTATTATTAATAATAATGTTATTTGTATCAATATCATTATTATTATAATAATAACTATTATTATTATGAAAATAGTTCGAATTAAATAAATTTTTATTTTCATTATTAATAATAGTGTTATTGCTATTATTATAATAAATATTAAAACTGTGATTGTTATTCATATTATACTCATCATTTTTATTAATACTAAGTCAATGTTATTATTATGATAGTTATTAACCAAATTCGAACCTGGACTGTCAACGCTAGATAGACCAGCCGGTCTACTCCACCCGGAAAACTGAACCAGACTCTGATCAAGCGATGGAGAGATCACCCTTCCTCCTTGGTCCACGTCGTCACAGAATTTGACCGTCGAACAACTACGCATCAGCTGAAATGGAGAACCACGGGTAGGTTCCTGCAGCACACCCAAATCACGGGATGGAGAGGCCAAATGTTCACGCAGGTCATTAGTATCATAATGACGCTTATGTTGCAATGGAGAAGTGTAGAGTTTCCCATCTGCCGCCAACGTATTCATACCTGCCGAATGAAAAATCTCAACCGAGCCAGAACGCAGGTTGATAGGCTGACCAGGTACGTGAGGACCATCAGAATGATCAACTACACCACTCGATGCTGGGGCAGGCCCACCTTTGCAAACCGAGGGAGAGTAGCCCGAGATGCATGGAGAAGATTGTCTCAAAGAAGGTGCAGGTATAGCAGAGTGCTCTTCTGAGATCTCCTGGGCAAGAACAACTGCCTACTCCTCAAAGATATCCTAACCTGCTAGGGCCAAGGAGAAAGATCCATTTGAAGGAATGGAAGAAACCCAAGACCGGAGGGCCGATTTTTGAGAAGTAGAAAGGTGGCTAAGGGAAACATCATTCACCGATCCACATCCCTCATATTTCTGAGCCAAAATCTAAAATTTTACAGCTTCCTTTTGTCCCGTGATCTCCTTTAAATGTAGCGATTTTAATGCAGAGAATGCATCTATTCTGGCCCACAGAGAGGGGGAGATCAAGTTCGAAAGTTCTAAGTGCAAACCTAGAAGACACTGAGAGAATTGGCAGAGATCTCTTCTGGCCCTGATAATTTCAGATCTCAAAAGCCCTAGATTGGCTTTTACGAACACCCCATGGTTAGAAGGAGTGTGGAGGCGATGGATGATCTGAGCAAAGACCGGGATAACTACGAAATCTCTGCATCTTTTCAAAAATGCTAGATTTGACTTCAACTTCGAGACCTGCAAGCATGCCCGTTCAAATCGATGAACCTTAGAAGCAATGGCTTTACCATGCAGGGAATCAACGGTTGAATTGAGGCTTTCATGATCCATAATAGTTGAAAGAATAACTTTGGCGTAAATCAGATGTAGATAGACATTTGTCAACATGTTTCAAACCTACTAGTGTGGTTCATCGTCAAGACAAGTTGAAGAAACAGATCCATCTTTGCATGCTAAATAGTCTGAGCAGAGCCTCCAACGGCTATCTTGATCAACGACTAATTTTGAATTAGGGACCGCAGTCCAAAGGTCAAATTGATAATTTAATGGAGTTAGTTATCATACCTTAAATTATATAAAAGAAAAAATCATAGATGTTGTTTACATTATTATTTTATTAAAAACTGTAACTTATATTTGAATTAAAAATACCTAACTTCTATCTATATATATATATATATATCTATATATATATATATAATATATATATATATATATATATATATATATATAGATATAGATATATAAAGTAATTATAGATGATAGTTAGTTATAATAAATAGATAAATAAAATATAAAAGTAATAGAAGTTAGTTCAATTAACAAATGTAAATTAAATGGGAAATAGTTAGTTAGGTAAAGACCAATATATGTATAAAATATATATAGGTTTGTTAGTTAGTTATAATTAAAAATAGATAAATATATATGAAATAATATTATATGGAGATTACGTTAGTAGTAGGTTAAAATCATAATTTAAAAATCGTAAATTAAATGGAAATTGGTTAGACTAAAGACCACATTTTCACATATATATATGTATAAATATATAAGGTAATTCTAGTGCGATAGTGAGTTATAATAATTATATATTACTAAAATGTTAAAATAAGATGGATAGATAACAAAATGATACATAAAAAAAAAATTGAAAAAATAAATAAAATTAAAATTAAAAGACTTTAAGCAAGTAAATAATATTAATAAGTAGTACTAACAATAATATATAATAGTTATGATTATATTCCTTAATATCTATCAGGAAGAAACAAATAGAAAGAGCGACCTAATCATAAAAAGAAGGGGAAGGACCAGAAAGAGACCAAAACAAGAAGGATAAACCCTAACGCAAGCAAAGAGGAAGAACAGGGGGAAATGGGGAGCAAGAGAAAGACTAGGATGAAAGGGCAGGGATGCAACATCTACTAATCTTCCAGCTGTCATCTCTATTGAGATTCTTAAGCCTTCATTCAGTCTCAGTAGCTTCCCTAAATTTACGATGATGGAACTGAGCAACCTTGGCAACAACCTTGGCCTCTTCAATACACACCTGATGCTTGGTCTTTTCCACATGCTTCGCCAATGCTGAAGACTTGGATCTCCCATGTCTTAGGTCGGCCACATGTTCGGTGATCCTCTAATGGATGGAGTGGCCTGTTTCCCCAATATAGGGGGTGCCACAAGAACAAGGGATCAAGTAGACACCCTTCATGTCCTTAGGGTTAACGAGATCTTTCACCGACCAGAGGGAATTTGGAATGGTGTTGAGGGCCCAAAAGTTAAGGGGATATCATACCTCTTAAGGATCCGAGCAATCTTGTCCGTGGTTCCTTGGACATAGGGAAGATGGACACCTAGATAGTGCTCTTTTGGCTCTTTCTTACTTAACGCATTTTTAGTAGCTTTACGGAAAGCCTTCAGACCTAGGCACCTACTATATCCATTCTCCACAAAGACATTAAGGAGATGGGATCTCTCCTTATCAAAGCTCTCACAATCAGAAATCCTAAGGGCACGAGTAGCGAGGGTGTTAAGAACACCCATCTTCTGAGCAGGGAACTGATGGGAATCGGCATGAAGATACTGCTCATTATGCATTTTCTTCCGGAACACAGAGTGGGAGTGATAGCCATCCTTATTCCTAGATATAAGAATATCCAAGAAAGGGAGGCAACCATTGACCTCTTTTTCCATGGTGAACTTAATGGCAGAGGACTGGTTGTTGAGGTGATTAAAGAAATGGTCCAACTCCTCTGGGCGATGGGGCCAGATGACATTAGTGTCATCTACATACCTTTTCCAAAGCTTGGGAAGGAGACGAGCTCAGGGTAAAGCTCCGGCTTCGAAATCTTCCATAAACAGATTCGTAACAATAGGGGAAAGAGGGGAACCCATGGCAACCCCACAAGTCTGTTCGAAGAACTCACCCTTGAAACAGAAGAAGGTGGAAGTGAGATAGATCTCAACCAGATGCGTTGTATCGGGATCTATAAGGCAATATATCACTCCCAAGGCCTCCTTTATAGGGATGCAAGTATAAAGGGAGACCACATCAAAGCTGACGAGAATGTCCTCAGGGCTAAGCTTAAAATCCTCAAGCTCCTTAATGAAGGATGCAGAGTCTTTCACGAAGGACTCAGTGCAGCCAACCAGGGGCTTAAGTTTAAGGGCAAGGAACTTAGCCAGAAGATAGGTTGCACCTCCAATGGTGTTGACGATAGGCCTTAGAGGGGCCCCTTCCTTGTGAATCTTTGGTAACCCATAGATCCTAGGAGCAATGGGACTGCTTTCAATGAGCTTACGGCCCACAGAACTCACCGAGTTATTAGATTTGATGGCGAGAGCCACTATCCTAGAGATCTTCTTCAGAGGGTTCTTGGGCAGTTTTTTATAACTGCCACTATTGTGAAGATGATCTAACATCTTCCTATGGTAATCATCCTTGTTAAGGATGACCGTCGCTCCTCCTTTGTCCGCCTTCAGAACAAAAATATCTTTGTTCTGATTTAAGGATTTCAGGGCAGAGAATTCCACACTGTTGAGGTTCTTCCAAGGGGGCTTGGCCTTTCTAAGGATGACAACATAATCCTATCTAATAGTGTCCTTAATATTATCGAGAAGATCTCTAATCCCATATTCCACATCACAAATAATGTCCTATACCGATATTTTTCTAGGGGCAAGGGCAAAGTTTAGACCTTTGCCTAAAACACTGAAAACCAAAGGGGAAAAAGAAAAGCTAGAAAGGTTAACGACCTTAGTATTACGGGAAGAAGGGGGAAGAATAACCTGGTCCACCCTCAAAACCTTATTTCTTTGGTTACCAATCTCAAGATCATTGTTAATGTTATTGCTAAATGATTCTTTACCATCATGATATAAAATACTATTAATATTACATGAATTGTTAATACTATTATAATTATCCTCATTCTTATTAGACAAATTATTCTCCAAAATAATATTATTACCCTTATGATTATATAAATTATATCCAATCTTAATTATTTTTTATTAAAATTACTTGAATTATTTAAATTTTTATGATAATAATAAATTATTACCCTCATGAATATAAGAAATTCAAAACATCAATATTATTAAATATTACTAATGAGAATTATTTAAGTTTTTATTAATAATAGTGCTACTATTTTTAAAATTATTAGAATTATTTAAGTTTTTAACAATAATAATGTTACTATCCTCATGATTATGTAAATTATTATCAATCTTATTATTATTACTAAGGAACTTATTAGAATCATATAAATTTCTATTATTAATAATAATGTTATTTGTATCAATATATTATTATTATTATAATAACTATTATTATTAAGAAAATAGTTCGAATTAAATAAATTTTTATTTTCATTATTAATAATAGTGTTATTGCTATTATTATAATAAATATTAAAAGTGACTGTTATTCATATGATATGCATCGTTTTTATTAATACTACAGTCAATGTTATTATTATGATAGTTATTAACCAAATTTGAACCTGGACCGTCAATGCTAGACAGACCAGCCGGTCTACTCCACGCGGAAAACTGAACTGGACTCTGATCAAGTGACGGAGAGACCACCCTTCCTCCTTGGTCCTCTTCGTCACAGAATTTGACCATCGAACAACTACGCATCATCTGAAATGAAGAACCAAGGGTAGGTTCTTGCAGCACACCTAGATCATGGGATGGAGAGGCCAAACGTTCACACAGGTCATCAGTGTCATCACGACGCTGATGCTACAATGGAGAAGCGTAGACTTTCCCATCTGCCGCCAACGTATTCATACCTGCCGAATGAAGAAGCTCAATCGAGCTAGAACGCAGGTTGATAGGCTGTCCAGGTACGCGAGGACCATTAGAATCATCAGCTACACCACTCAATGTTGGGGCAGGCCCACCTTTGCAAACCGAGGGAGAGCAGCTCGAGATTTATGGAGCAGATTGTCTCAAAGAAGGTGCAGGTATAGTGGAGCACTCTTTTGAGATCTCCTGGGCAGGAATAGTGGCGTACTCCTCAAAGATCTCCTGACCTACCAGGGCCGAGGAGAAAGATCCATTCGAAGGAATGGAAGAAACCCAAGACCGGAGGGCCAATTTTTGAGAAGCAGAAAGGCGGCTAAGGGCAGCATCATTCACCGATCCACATCCCTCAGATTTCTGAGCCAAAACCTGAAATTTTGCAGCTTGCTTTTGCCCCCTGATCTCCTCTAAGCACAAAGATTTTAATGCAGAGCATGCATCTATTCTGGGCCATGTAGAGGGGGAGATCAAGTTCGAAAGTTCTAAGTGCAAACCTAGAAGACCCTGAGAGAATTGGCAGAGATCTCTTCTGACCCTAATAATTTTAGATCTCAAAAGCGCTAGAATAGCTTTTACGAACACCCCAAGGTTAGAAGGAGTGTAGAGGCGATGGCTGATCTGAGCGAAGACTAGGATAACTGCGGAATCTCTGCATCTTTTCAAAAACGCTAGATCTAACTTCAACTTCAAGACCTGCAAGCGTGCCCGTTCAAATCGATGAACCTTAGAAGCAATGGCTTTACCGTGCAGGGAATAAATAGTTGAATTGAGGCTTCTGTAATCCATAATAGTTGAAAGAATAACTTCGGCATAAATCACAGGTAGATAGACATTTGTCGACGTGTTTCGAACCAACCAGTGTGGTTCATCGTCAGGACAAGTTGAAGAAACAGATCCAGCTTTGCATGCTAAATAGTCTGAGCAGAGCCTCTAATGGCTATCTTGATCAACGGCTAATTTTGACTTTGGGACTGCAACCAAAAATTCAAATTGATAATTTAATGGAGTTAGTTATCATACCTTAAATTATATAGAAGAAAAAATCATAGATGTTGCTTACGTTACTATTTTATTAAAAATTGTAACTTATATGTGAATTAAAAATACCTAA
>APFE031093023.1:59732-70572 GCA_000404065.3 Pinus taeda
AGTGGGAAATCTCTGTGTATATGTGTTTTATGGGTTATGCTCTCGCATTTTTATTTTCTTGTGATTTAGAATTCGTATGCAGGTAATTTCTGTGCGGGGTTAAAACCTACAGCTATCATGTTTGTTCTTGTTGTTGTTTACTTGTTTTAGGTATTCAAAGGAAGGAAACAGAAGATAGCTTGAGTGAGGAAGTAGGATCATCATCAAGCGGAATAATGTTCTAAGAGGTAGGCCCTCTTAATTGATTCTAGCTTAAGGAGATTTTCCATAGATTGTTTGTTTGTTGCTAGAACCGCTCTCTCGGGCTAGAGGAATTGTTTGTGTCCACACTAAGAATTTACCTACACCATAAATTGGCGACCATACTGGGGAGCCAATCCTTTTGTTTGACTAATTGTCATTTTATGGTTTTATGTGAAATTTGCTAGTATCACCTTTTCCCTTTAGTCTAATTTTCTTGGTTTACTTCTCTAAGCCTAAAATTTAGAGTGGCAAGTCTGGTCTTAGCCTTTGAAAATTTTTATTTTTGTCCTTGAATCCTCGGTCAGCACATTTATTTTTCTTATAGTCACACCAATCAGTGTGAGTTTCTAAAAAACAGTGGTGTCGACCCCCTTTTGGCATGTGTTGTTAGTTAGGCAGTCACATCGATCCCTATAGGTGAAGATCAGGGTTTACCCTAGATCATAGCTAGTGTGTCTTGCCCTTCTGGTTTCTATCTCTCAACTTGTTTTGACTGTGTTCTCCCTAGCTAGAAAGCTCTTTTAGCTTGGTTTATATGGTTGTTTGGTTTTCCTTTTCTTCACTTGGTTTCTTGAGTTCTTGGATGGTTTGTAACCATAGGGCATCTAGGTCGTCATCCATTCACCTGTTTGCGTTCTCAACAAGTCAAGTCGATATTCAAGTTGCTCCATGCATTTCATTCATTAGTCCTTTTGCTGCTTTGATTTCCATTTAACAAGTTTGAAAAGTTTCGTTTGTTGATTGAGCATCTCTTTTCGGGCATAGATCACATTGCTCATCTTGGTTTTTGTTGAGTATTTGCAACATTAGTTTGGAAGGAATTCACTTTTTCATTTTGCATTTGCTCAAGGTTAATTGTATTGGAAATGTTTCACTGAAGTGTTTGTGAAATATTCATTTTCTCATTTCATTGAAAAATACATAATTCTAGTTTGCTGAATCAATATGTTACATTAGTTAGCATCATTGAAGACTAGAGTTGCATCATCTTTTGCATTGGAAAAGAAATGAATTCTATTTACTGTTAAAAGGACTAGTTGAAGTGCATTCGATTGGAAGATTCAGTGCTTTTTGGAGATTTATTAGAGAAAGATTGCATGCTTTGATTGTTGCATTGATTTTTTGTTCCCTATCTCTCAATTAGTGTTAACGTTCATCGAAGACAAAGATCTCTTTTCTCATATAGCTAAATGTAGGATTTTTTTTTATTTGATAGTGGTAGGGCCTTGTAATTGAAACCTAATTCAAGATCAACTATTAAAATCTATTGAATTAACCTAAGGAAGCATTGAAGCTTAACACTTATATTTAGAGGTCTAGGTTAGAGACGTGTTCCGATGTCTTTGAACCTAGCAGCTTTTGTTCACTTCGGCATTAGACAACGCTAGTACGAACTTGTGCTCCCCGTACCATCACGTATATAAAGGAAGACACCACTAGGTTTGCAATCATTTATCTGTAGGAAACTGATTATGTTGCCTTGTAAATGTGATACACCAAACACAACATTTGGGGAGATTGTTTGCAAATACTTTTCGATTCATCGGGAGGTATTCTACAGTTCACGGTTACCTAGTAATCCTTTTTCCTAGATCATCCACAGCAGTCATCTTAGTATTTTTTACTCTTTAAATTTAAAATATCATCAAGCACTTGTCCTTCAAGCTTGTTCAAACCAAAAGAGACTAGAGTCACCCTTTTCCCTTTTCTCGACCCTTAAAACATGAAAAGGCAAAGTTTTGTTTCAGTGTGTTAAAATTAACTACCCACGAAATATTCCTAGTTAAAATTATCTTCCTTAGTGATTCTTTAGGATGGGAATCCTGGTTCTTTTCCTTCTTTTGGAAATGTTGGTGCTCCTTATATGGAAACATTGTGCCTCCCTGGTTTAACCATTGTTTTACCTGTCTAGTTATTTTCGACCTCGATGGTCCTGAGTGTCCCAACTTTGTCCAGCCATATCCTTCATCTGAACCAGATCATGTTGATTTTGAGGTTGACCTCTCACCTTCTTCCCCTATTTCTTCATCTTCCCCTTCTACTTCACCTAGTGAAAGTTTGAAATCTAGTAACCAGGAGGCTAAGAAAAAGAAGAAGAGGATGAGGAAGAAGAAGTCAGATAAGTGAGAGAACAGCCATGCAACTATTGTTCTAAATGAATTTCCTCTCGACAAACCTTCTGATCCTCCATGGAAGGTTAGATTCCCTTGCAAGTTATGTAAGGGTGACCATGTCCTTCAAGATTGTCTTGGCATTCCCAGAGTCTTGGAGGTATGGTCTCAAAATCTGGATCAACCATCCCCATCATCCTCTGGGATCATGTCGATGTTTCACCCTTGGTTAGTGATGGTAAGAAGAAAGGGAAGATTAGATTCCCATGTAGGTTATGTGAAGGAGAGCATCTTCTTCACCTTTTTCCTCTTATGGATAAAGCTTCCAAAGTTTTGGGAAACCTTGCAGCTCCTCAACCCCAACTTCCTTTTGGTTATTAGAGGTTTTCTTCTAACCCTCTCCTAGTTGGTAAATAGATTGACTTGGATTCATCTCTTGCCCATCCTAATATTCCTGAGCATCGCTCTCTTATGTCTATTTCCAACTGACAATTGGTCAAAAAGAGTGTCACCTTGGCTCTGCATTTAGTTGTTCACTTTGTTTCCAAAGAGAGTAGTGATCATACAGCTCATGTTCTTTTCATCTCTTCATATTCTCATGAAACGAAGAGTGACCCTCCCATCCTAGTTGTTCAGGAGAGTCCTTCTCCTCCTTTTGCAGGGCATGGGGGTGATCATATGATACCCCCACCAAGTAGTTTTGTCATTTCTTTTTATTGGAGTCAATTGACTAGTTTCCACCTCCCATCTTATGTGCCTTTCTAGATCATAGTACAAGCCTATAATATGGTAGTACATGGCACTATATTAGATGAAGGCACATATGTTAGCATCATGTCTTCTACTACTAGCAAGAATTTGGTTCCCCACAACTTATGTCTGTTACCCAGAATTTGCTGGCTTTCAACAGAGGAACCAATCAACCCTTAGGAATCCTTCCGATGTTCCCTATTACTTTGGGAGTAAAAAATATCTATATAGACATTATGGTAGTCCAAGGTCCCTTATATTTGAATCTTCTCCATGGACACGACTATGTTTATGTCATGGGAGCTCTTGTTTCTTCACTTTTCTGTGTGGTTTGTTTTCCGCACAAAGGCAGAATTGTGACCATTGATCAATTGTTGTTCATTGATCACCAGGCGCCTCCTTTGCAACCATTGTCCCCTATCTGCTTTAGTTTGCAAGTAGTACCTTCCCCGACACAGGTCAATTATGTGGCTACCCGTTCCATCTCCACATCTACTGATGATCACACAAATGGTATTGTACATTATGTACTGGGGGCATTGGAACTCGATCTGTCTTTGGTACCAATTGACATGTATTCCTCCCAGAGCATAGTTCTTTCATCTAGTGAAGACCTCTTGGGAGACATATTCTTGTATAGTTCATGAACAAATGTGATGAGGATAGTTCCTAGTCTTGTGTTAACCTCGTTAAAAAATGAAACAAGGGATGAACATAGTTCCTTGTCTTGCGGCAAGCTCATTAAAAAATGAATTAAGATGTTTGAGGATAGTTTGTTCCTGTATCAACCTCATTAAAAATCAAACAACTCCCTTTTCCAAATCGAGTCTTTGATTAAGATCTCATAAAATCCTAGTCAAATCTTTCTTGGATCTCGAAAGTGAACCTTTATTCCATTTACCTAGTTGAATGAAATGAAGCTTGGGGGGCATGTACCTCAAATTGAGTCATTATGTCGGGGGCATGCAAACTTATCTCAAACATAGTTTTTCATTTCAAGCTTGTGTAAACATGAAACTAAATCCAAGTAGAGTTCTACATGGTTCAGTCTTGTGTAAAGATGGACCCATGCCCGATTTACATCTCGTGATATTCTTTTTTATTAGCTAATTTCTACTAGATGAGCCTTGGCTGTTTCATTCCATTGCCACCATATCTTTGGACGATAATATGCTTTCACTTGGTTTTTTTTCCTTTCCTGAGGGACCGAAATGATGACTGGTTTTATTAGCCAATCTCTTGACCATTACATGTTATGAAACTAGCTCACGAAAATATAGAAAAGATAGATCAATGCCTTAGAAATAAGCCTCTTTGAGGGGGAAGCCTCCTTTACATTACACAAATGAACAATTCTTAGATGATTCAAATGAAAAAACATCCTTTCTATATATAGGAGCCTAAGGGGTCATAGTATAACCGAAGCCAACCTAACAATAATAATATAAAGGCACAAAAATAACAATACTGGGATTCTATGGGGCACAATAATAACAATATGGGGACAATAGAGGCACAACAATAACAATAAGGGATACATTGAAAATAGTAATGGGGGAATCATTAGTATTATAGGGACCTAACATGCCCCTCTCCTTCAAAAAGTGTTGTACTCAACGCTTGAATAGTTCTGGATGCTTCTGAATAAAATTCTCATCCTCCCATGTGGAATCTTCAACGGGTAAGTTCTTCCACTTGATCAGATACTCTGAAATTGATTGATTTTGTAGCTATTGAGTTCTTGTTTCTTTGACTAGTTTAGGTTCCAATATGATTTTTCCTTCCTCATCAAGTTCTAACAATATTGTTTGAACTAGAAGCTTGTCACCTATAATCTTCTTTAATCATGAAACATGGAAAACTGGGTGCACTCGGGAAGCTATAGGAAGCTCCAATTTGTATGCCATAGTACCTATCTTTTGCAACACCTTGTACATACCATAATACATTAGTGATAATTTGTTATCCTTCTTAGCTTTCTTGAGGGACATTTGTTTATATGGTTGTAGCCGTAGGAATACCCAATCACCTACATCAAAACTTCTTTCACTATGATGTTGATCTGCCTGTTGTTTCATTCTATTCTGCGCCAAGGTGAGGTTATCCTCTAAGAGTTGGAGAACTTGTTTATGATGCTCGATGTGATCTTCCACTGCTTGAACCTTAGATTTTTCTCTTAAATATGATGTGATGGATGATTGATGATATCCATAAAGTGCATAAATGGGGTCATTTTTGTTGTAGTATGGAAGGAAGTGTTATACCACCATTCAGCCAAAGGCAACCATTTGACCCATTCTGTCTATTTAACAAATACAAAGCAAGGAAGATATCCTTCCAAAAATTTGTTTACTATCTTAGTTTTCCCATCAGATTGAGGATGATAAGATTAGCTATGAGCTAACTGAGTACCGAGACAAGAAAATAATTTCGTCCAAAAATTTCCAATGAAAATGGGATCTCTATCGCTTACAGTAATCTTTGGGTTTCCATGTGTCTTTTGAATTATTTCCATAAATGCAGTAGAAACTGTACTCGCTTTAAATGTATGAGATAATGCACAAAAGTGTGCATACTTGGTAAGTTTGTCAACTACCACCATGATAACTCTCTTTCCTTCAGACTTGGGTAAACCTGTGATAAAATCCATTGAAACCTCCTCCCAACGTTGCCTTGGAATGGATAAAGGTTGTAACTTGGGGTCTTAATTGTTTTAGTTTTATTTTGTTGGAAAACCAAACGTTCCACCACAAACCTTTGAATATCTGATTTAAGGCCATCCCAAAAGAAATCCTTCTTAACCCTGTGGTAGGTTTTTAGAAATCTTGAGTGCCCTCCTAAGGGATAGGTGTGCAATTCCCTAAGAATTTTTTGTTTCTATTGGGAATTCTTACATAGGTATAACCAATCCTTGTACCATTACTAATCATTTTTCTAGCAAAATGTATCAGATGTACTGGGATCTTGTTGTATCGTTTGAATGAGTGCCCACATTTCCTCGACATTCTTCCATTCATCCCTTGCTTCAATTATCCAATCTGGTTGGATAATAGAAATGGCACAAAGAAATGTTTCCACGTCCTCATCCTTTCTTAAGAGTGCATCTACCACAACATTTTGCTTCCCATTTTTGTAGATGATTTCAAAGTCATAACCCAACATCTTTGTGACCCATTTTTTCTGCTCTTTTGAAGACAATCTTTGTTCTAAAAATTATTTAAGACTATCATGATCTATTTTTACCTTGAAGTGTCTTCCCATTAGGTAGGATCGCCATTTCTTAAGTTCATGTAGTATTGCCAACATTTCCTTCTCATAAATAGCTTTGCATAAATACTTTCCTTTGATTGGATGACTTTTGAAAGCAATGGGTCTTTCTTCTTGCATTAAAACAACACCAATTCCATTTCCTGAGGCATCACATTCCACAATAAAGGTTTTTGAAATCTGGTGTAGCTAAGACTGGTCCTTGGAAAATTTCCTCTTTAAGATGTTCAAAGGCCTTCGTTGCTTCTAGAGTCCATGAAAGTGCATCTTTCTTCAATAATGTTGTTAGAGGTGCTGCTATTCTCCCATAATTCTTAAAAAACTTGCGATAATACCTTGTCCACCTGAGAAATCCTTGTAGATGCTTTATGGGTGTGGGGATTTTTCATTCCTTAATGATTTTAATTTTTCTAGGGTCTACCTTAACACCTTCATGAGATACAATCTGATCCAGATATTCCACCTCTTGTACTCCAAATAGACATTTGGAGATTTTTGCATGTAATTGTTTCTCCTCCAATAGTTTTAGCACCATGTCAACATGTTGGACATGATCCTTCCAAGACTTGTTGTAGATTAGTATATCATCAAAAAATACTAACACAAATTTTCTAAGGAAGGGTTTGAAAATGGGATTCATCAAAACCTTGAAATGTAGAAGGTGCATTAGTAAGGCCAAAAGGCATGACCAAAAATTCATAATGACCCTCATGAGTTCTAAATGTTGTTTTGGGAATGTCTTCAGTCTTCATTCTGATTTGATGATATCCTGAAATGACAGAAATTCCAACTTGGTGAAGTAAATTGATCCATGCAATTCAATCCAATAATTCATCAATGATAGGAATGGGAAATTTATCTTTAATAGTGAGCTTGTTGAGCTCCCTATAATCTAGACACATGCACCATGATCCATCTTTCTTATAAACCAATACTACTAGAGCAGTGAAAGAAATTTAAGGAGGTTGAATTATACCAGCCTCTAGCATTTCTGCGACCATACATTCAATTTCACTCTTTTGGACATAGGAATATTTGTAAGGCTTGATGTTTCGAGGAACACTTCCTAGAATCAAATTAGTAGCATGATCATGATCATGAATAGGTGGGAGGCCTTTGCGAGTCTCAAATACCTTGGAATGATTGTCCAAGACTTTTTGGAGATATGGATAAATGGATGATTTCAACGTGGGAACCTCTAGTGAACATAATTGTGCAATTATTCTTCATTATTCTCTCTTTAGAAGCTTTATCATTATGTTAGAGTTAATTATCTTTCCTAGATTCCCTGCAATACCCCTTAATTCAAATTCCTTTCCTTTTGAAGAGAATTTCATGAAATTTTCTTGAAACTTAAAAGCTATTGTACCCAAGGACTGTAGCCATTGGACTCCTAGTACAACATGAGCACCACCCATTGGAATGGAAAGCATTGGGCTATTCAATACATATTCTCCCATGGATATCTTGATATTATGGCACTTTCTTAAGAAATTTATGGTTCCTCCACTTGCAACCATAATTTGACACTCTAGTGCTAGATATAGGAAGAAATTCAATTCCTTAGCTATCTTACGATAAATAAAATTATGTGTACTTCTTGAATTAATCAACACTATTACCTTTTTCTTCTTGATATGCCATCTATCTTGATAGTTTGAGGAGTGATAATTCTAGCCAATGCATTACAAGATATGGTTAGATTCATGTCTTCATTTTCTAGGGTTTGCTCCTGGTGTATATCCTTTTCTTTCGATGTTTCTTGTTCCTTTTCTTCCTCATCTTCACAATCTATGTAAAATAATTTCTTCTCGGCATGCTTATGACCTTTAGTGTATTTTCTATCACAACTGTAACAAAGCCCTTTACCTCTTTTTCTTCTAATTGTTGTCATGTCAACTGTCATGCGGAAAGAGTTAATCTTGCGGACAAAACCAACCTCCCTAGAAGCCTAAGACTTTCTAGTGACAAAAAACAATTAAGGGCAATCCTTCTCTAAACATGCATTTACCATACAAGAAATCAAGTGTTTAGATCCTATCTGTAGTCCAACGCTGTTGTAGTAATCTAGCCTCGTCGATTTGGATGAGCTCCTCCTTCACTTCGAAACCTGCATTCACTAACAATCAAACGATTAAATAGCACCTGAATATCTCATAAATAAAACATATTCAACATACAGACCAAGGAGTATATGAAACAACTCATTAATAACAAATTGTTGAGAAGAATGGACTTATTTGTATTAATAGGAAACAAAAGAAACCATTACAACCTGAGCCTTGGTGTTGTGCAAGTTCCTCCCAGGGTCCAGCAAGAGTTTTCCTTTACTTTGATAAGCTCACCCACTTCCAAATGAAACAAGAAAGGATGGTAATCTCTCCTCACAAGCTTCTACAAGGAAGTCCTAATTCCAGCAGCATCTACCCTTTGGAATGTTCAGCTTTCAACCTCCCCTCCTCTGGCCAAATGCCTGTATTTATAATGTTCTAGAGGAAGTTAATCAGGTCCAACATCAATGGGATAAGCCCCTCTTTTGGATGGGGTAGCTCCTCTCTTGATGGGATAAGTTCCTCTTTCATAGGGATACATGAACCATCTGGAGGCGCTCAATACACGTCAAACAAGCTTCTAGAAAGCTCTAGAAATGACCACAAGTAACTTTTTTAAGATGAAACTCACACCTTTTGACCTTTACAGGAGTACGCACCCACCCCTTTAGATACAGAGCATGCAAGGATGCAGGTATTGTGAACTTGGGATGCGTACACGCAGGTAAGGTAGAGAGAAACTGCATACCCAGAGATAAACATGTTTTTAATGACTTTCTCTCTTTCTTGAAGTTTGACATGGAGAGCAGAGGTATGAGGCTTGCCAAGGAGGATAGTATGACTGTTGATGGAGCCATACTAATTGCAGATAGTCATGGTGACAAATTTTAGTGTAACAGATTGCCCCCTAAAGTGCGAAGCCTGTAATAGATTAGGGTTTTATATCATCTAGGAAGGGTGAAATACTTTATCATTTCAAGGATTATCTTGTGGAGAGCCCAGTGAGAACCTGCAATTTTCAACACAAAATACATGTATAATATTATATCATCGTTGAGGTAGGCATTCCCATACTCAGATCAAAACTTTAACTAACAGACTAACTACTACTCTGATACAGGAATGAGTTCATAGTACATCATAATCATAGACTCATGTAGACACAGTATGGACACATCCATTTGCTTATAATTGGTCTACTATATAATGAGTACAAAACTCCTCACAGCCTGGATGGTGGAAACTAGATCCAGGGTCTTCATCTCTATTTCCCGAATTGGTACGATTCTAACCATGCGAAATAAATGAGTCGATGTCGAACATGGTAGAAACCACTGGATTACCAGTCGATGATGTAAACTGTTAACAAGTATGAGAGAGACCACAAGTGATGTCAATGCTTCTCAAAGTACCCAGTACAATCCATGAGATGTGAATGAATGAGTCGATGTCGAACATTTCATGGAGTCCTTCGATCGAAAGTCAATGATGTAAACTATCGTCAAAGGCGAGAAACCTGTCATTGATGCATGCAGACTTCAAGGTACTTGACGATTTCTAAGGATCAACTCTCTAGAAATGTGCTGATGTCGATAGAAAGCGACCCGTTGCAAGCAAGCCCACAACATGAAATCATAGTTCAAGTTGAAGAAATGTTGTTGTAAGGACTGACTCAAGGATGATAAAAAGGATGATAGGTATTTTGCAGTTGAATGTTTGTTTGCAGACCTCTTGAACACATAACGACACAACAGATGGCTTGGTGACGAATGACTCAAAGTTAATACTCAGAACCTGGCTAAAGAAATTTCAATGTGGTTTGATCAACTGTGAGGCAAAGGATTTCCAACCCAGGTGAATGAAAAGTGTCGTGTTCAAGAGTGGTAATAAGGTTTTTTCTGAGACAAAAGGATAACAAATAGGCTCATTCTTCTCTCTTTTTCCCCCACCATTTCTGGCAAGTACCTCTTTATTTTTTACAAGCTTGAGGAGGATAACATATGCTTGATTATAAGCTCATCCTTCCGATGAGTCCAACTTAGTTTTGATTCGAACCCTAAGAAGGAGTGGTCCGTTCCTGTTTGCAATAGAACATGTCCTTTACTGTGAAATTTTAATGAGTCCAGTATAGGAGAAACTCAGCGTTTTTCAATTTTAGAGAGTCTGAAAAACTTAAGAAGACTCCAGATTGGACTTTTTCGTAAATTTGCGTCTCCTAAGCCCGAAAAAGTATAAAATAATAC
This sequence comes from Pinus taeda, assembly GCA_000404065.3. Taxonomy (NCBI): domain Eukaryota; kingdom Viridiplantae; phylum Streptophyta; class Pinopsida; order Pinales; family Pinaceae; genus Pinus; species Pinus taeda. The sequence goes on from APFE031093023.1 coordinate 70,398, forward strand.
CTAGGAGAACCGCTTGATCTTGCGACCAAGGAGTACTTTCATGATTAGTGTCTTTGACCTGAAAAGTAAAAAGCGATCAAGGACGCGTCGTTTTATTTTCCAGTATCGAATTTGAAACGACAAAAACCCGGCAATCTTTTCCTGTTTATACGGTCAGAAAAGGGCTATAAGGGGA
>APFE031093023.1:91642-143128 GCA_000404065.3 Pinus taeda
GATGGGATAATTTCCTCTTTCATAGGGATACATGAACCATCTGGAGGCGCTCAATACACGTCAAACAAGCTTCTAGAAAGCTCTAGAAATGACCACAAGTAACTTTTTTAAGATGAAACTCGCCCCTTTTGACATTTATAGGAGTACGCACCCACCCCTTTACATATAGAGCGTGCAAGGACACAGGTATTGTGAACTTGGGATGCGTACACGCAGGTAAGGTAGAGAGAAACTACATACCTAGAGATAAACATGTTTTTAATGACTTTCTCTCTTTCTTGAAGTTTGACATGGAGAGCAGAGGTATGAGGCTTGCCAAGGAGGATAGTATGACTATTGATGGAGCCATACTAACTGCAGATAGTCATGGTGACAAATTTTAGTGTAACATCAACCTTGTAGGTTGTGGATGGCTAGGGGCAGCAACACTTCCATCTTTATGATTGTGAGTGGTAGGCTTACTTGTTTCCATAATTTTGCTTTCCATTTTTCTTACCAATCTGAATCCCTTCTCCAATGAATCTAGTTCCCAAAGGTGAACCTCATGTTGGATGTTATCTTTTAAGGTCCCTATGAACACATCAATCATATGCTCCTCTAGAATATCTTTTACCCTTATAGTCAATTTTTGGAAGTCCTCAATGTGCTCCATCATTGAACCCTTTTGTTTGAGATTTATCAATTGGTTAAAAAAAGTGTTGCTTTTTGTATCCTCATAATGTGCTATCATTTATTCCATAAAAATATCGCAAGTGACAATTTTTTTATGAGAGCAAAGCCATCTATACCATACAAACTGATTCGGTTCCAAATATAAAGTTGCAATGCATACCTTTTGTGTGTTTTGCACATTATGGAGATCGAAAAATTGCTCCATATGTGTGTTTTTCTATCAAACTTCCTCATATCAATATTTGGAACATGGTGGTTCCTCGATCTGACGTTAGAGTCTATGAAATCATGATTAACATTTATTTTGTTCCAATCATGAGTTTCCTTTACTACCCTTTCGCCATTAGTAATCATTTATTGTAGAAACTTTGTCAAATCTATCTTCAAATCTTCCATGCCTTTATCCATCTTAGCTTCCATGTCATTCATATTAGCTTCTACGCCTTTCTTTAAACCATCCATCTTAGCTTCCACGCCATACATCTTAGCTTCTACATCTTTCTTTAAACCATCCATCTTAGCTTCTATTACTTTTTGTGCAAGTGAAATTTGTTGCACTTGGTCTTGTAATTTTGATATATCATGTTGCATTTCTTCCTCTTCTTCATGAGTCATGCTAGAGCTTTCAGGTTTCTTACTAGGTGTTTCCATTTTCTTTCTTTGGGGCATAAATTATCGATAATAATGCTTCACTATGCCCTTTGAATTCCTTCAAACTATTTTTTTTAACCAAGATTATGCAAAAATTTTAAAAAACTACACACCTTTTTTCACTTTGTAGGAGCTCGATATTGAATCTGATGTATCTTTGTAATTTTGGATCTCTAAGGTCTAAAATTTATTCTTGTGGTATCCCTCTGAATATTATTTATAACCCTGCAAGTCTGATCAAGATTGCATTCTCCAATGAAGAGTTATGTCAAATCTCCCACAATGACCTGAGTATAGACTGGTTCAGTAGAGCAAACTTTTACGACGTTCCGCAGGTCACTGTTTCAACCTTAGGTTTGGAAAATATCACCGAGTATTTTTCCCTTTTTGACTCATTAAAGGAAAATAAAAATGGGGGGTCTGCTTTCAGCTCTTTTCTGACTCTTTAAACACGAAAATATTGCCAAGCTCTTGTCGTTTTGAACTCATTAAAGGTTGTGAAACATAGTACAGCCAGTATACGTTTACCCTTTTTTTCAGGATGGGATGCACTATTTATGAAAAAGGTACTCCTTGATTGAAATGGTCAAATGGTTCTCTCAAGTATAGCTTTCTACCTTTTCGTGCTCGAGAGACACAAATGTACAAAAAGGGACCATGTGGAGTTTTCTTTTCTGTGTCTTTTTCAAACTCTCTAAACATGAAAAAGATACTGAGTTACCCCTTTATCAGACTCGTTAAAACATTAAACAACATTGGATTCATTGCCATGACGATTGTGAGCTTCTCCTTCCTAGGGCTCATTAAACTTACTAGGTCGTATTCGTCTAGAGGTTGAACTTACAGTGCAAGCATATGCTATCCCCTTCAAGCTTGCAATAAAAAATAACTCGAGTACTTGCCAGAAATGGTGGGGGAAAATTTGGAAATTCTATCATTCATGTTGGCAGCTCGCTCTTCAACATGACACTTTCTGCTTCATGTTGGGTTGGGATATCCTCCTTTTCATTTGACCTTCCTGGGTTCGACCACTCATTTTTTCCTTCCATTTGAGCTTTGCCATGTCATCATGACCACTAATCCTATGGATCAAACAACTGCCAAACTCTGGAATCATGTTGTTGATATGTTCAAGAGTCGGTCCCTCTGTAATTACACTTACTCTTGATTCTTTGTATCATTTGAAATCATTTCATCCCTTTGTCTCATGTCAATGATGTGGGATACATCATGGCCCTCCTTTAACATGGTCGTTTCTTGTTGACTTCAGCTCATTATCCAGGAACTTGACAGAGAGACTCCCTTTCAATACCTTAGAGCTTTCATGCCCTAATGGAAAGTACTTCACACCCGACAACATGTTCACATCATTGACTTTCGATTGGGTGATTTCACGGATGTTCGACATCAGTTCCTTATTCACATTCCATGAATTTTGTTGTTGGTACCTTGAGAGCCATTTTCATTATTGGTGGTTTCTCTCGGGCTTGTTAATAGTTCACATCATTGACCATAATAAAGCAACTTTCTAACATGTTCAATTTCAACACATTTATTTACATATTATAATTTGTACTTTGATAGGGTCGTGTTGGAGCACAAGACCCTGGCCTTAGATTACAAAAGTCTAGGTTGCGAGGAGTAATGAGTCATTCATGATTATATACATGATTCTTTAGAGAGATGGTTGTGCCCATGCAGTGGATCTATTTCATATGAGCCCTTTGGTCAGATGGATGCATCCATGCTCAGGATCCATGCACATGATCTTTTCTAGATGGAAAATTGCACCTATAACATGGATTCATGTATTTTTATATGCCTCTCATGTTTATTAGGCATGAATATCATATTTCATATATGTACATGTATGCTTGCTTACAGGTTTTCCGACGACGGACTCCGGTTCCCCCACACTAGTTCGGCCTTCACGCTTTAGGGGGCATCTGTTACACTGCATTTTGTCACTGTCCCTGTACTCCCCATCCACGATCCTAGAGGACCTATATAGTGAACCTGGCATTCTTTCCCATCATGAAGAAACTCCCAATATGTCCCTTTTCATGAGTAGAATGATTCCCATTTGCATCATTTCCAAAGAATCTTCCTTTTATCCCAGCATGACCGATGCTACTGACCAGTTTCCTCCTCATGCCGATTTGTAGGGATAAAAATTAGCCTTTGCACCATATGGAATGACTAATCCCCTTTTCAGTCACATTGTACGGAGTGACTGAGCCCTTTTCCAGTCGCACCAATCCTCTTTTGGAAGGTTTTTTAAATAAGGATCTGAAGCCTCCATGTCTAGAAGCTTCATAACCAAATTCTGGTAGATGGTTGGGCTAGATGGAGCTGAGGAAGTCAGTTTGGGCTCCTTTCCCCTATGAGGATGTAAGAACCCCAAGAGATAATACCTTCTCCCATGATGAAAGGAACTATCTCCCATCCATCCAAGATATATAAACCTCTCTTTTTCCTAAGCAAAAGCTAGTTGGAGTTTTGGAGCAAGTTTGAATAACCAACAAGTCATCTATAGCTTGTAGCTTTCTAGTGTATGTTTGAGAGAGAATAGTGTGATTTTTTTTTGTTTGAGACTAGAGGGGAATAGGCCTTAAAACTTCCATTTTGGGGGCTATCCATGAAGTGCGAGAAGAAGTGTGGGAACCCGAATACATCGGAGGAGACTAGCAACATCAAGGCACTGGTTGTAATCTCTTTCTGATTTATATTAATGCAACTATTGATTGATTGCCTACATGAAGTATCCTTTTACATCTTTATGGCTTAATGTTCCTTGACCTATTAAGTAGGTTGATTACATTATTGTATGCTATCAAGTTTGTTATTGTTGTTGTTTGCCTGTTTCAGGTATTCGAAGGAAGAAAACAGAGGATAGATGGAGTGAGGAAGCAGGATCATCAAGAAGAATAATGTTTGAAGAGGTAGGCCCTCTTAATTGATTCTAGCTTAAGGATATTTTCCATAGATTTCTTGTTTGTGGCTAGACCCGCTCTCTCGGGTTAGAGGAATTGTTTGTGTCTGCACTGAGAATTTACCTGCACCACATTCCCCTTGTTATGTTTTGACTCAGAGTCGAAACAAGCATCTGACTCTGAAGCCTTCAGTTCAACCGCTAGTGGCTGTTTGGCTCGACACTCACTTGTGTTGTGAGTGGGGCTCTTATGGAACTCGCACCACTTTCATGTGTCCTTCTTTATCTTTGGGGTGTTGATACTTACTTGTAGATTTGATGGGTTGTCCAAGGTCACCCTTCCTTGGCTTTGTCCTTTGTTATGTGGTCTGGGGTCACTCTTGCCCTACTTCTAATTCGCAGATCCAAAGTTGTGATTCTTCTATTTAAATTTTTGTTCAATCTTGGTAGCATATCGGTATGCTACACCAAGCAAGGAGATATCCAAGAACTCCATTTCTTCATGAATTTATTTGTGTAGACAACCATGGTACTTGAGCACTAGATGTCACTCAAAGTCTTTGATACCCAAATTTGTGCATAGAGTATGAAAAACATTTGTGATCTCATGCACATCTTGGTCCCTTTGTTGTCGTAGTGTGGTCCATTGTATGTACTTGTCCTCATAACTCCCCATAGGGTAATATTGTTCCTTGACATCTTGGAAAGGGTTCCAAGAGGGGGCAGTTGCAAACATAGAGGGTTCTGCAACCCTTTTCTCATAGCATGTTTCCCACCACTTGACCTACACAGAAACCTTGAGCAATGCAAAAGTAATCTTCTCCTTGTTGGAGAAATTATGGACCGAAAAATAACATTCCAATAGATTCAACCATTTATTTATAACTTCTGCATCTATTTGACCTTTGAATATAAGGATATCGAATTTCACTTGTACCTTGAAGGGGTCAGCACCTCCAAAGTGACTGTTGGATGAAGATGCGTTGCCGATGGGCATTTGCTAAAGGATCTAGGAAAATTTGTCCAACATCGCATTCCTTTGTCAAAGGCTTCTTCAAGCAATATCTTGAAGGGATATCTTACTCCATCATCTTTATTTTCTTCCACCATGGGAGGACATTGGGGCTGGTAAGGCTAGTCTTGCAAAGGTTCAACTAGTTCAAGCCCTAAATCCTTATACCCCGACCTTGTTGGGGACATGCAAAGAAAAACAGAGACAGAGAAGATCACTCTGATAACTGGTCTGGATTTATGAAGGAACAAAATGAAATACGTATATAAACGAAAACACAGAGATACAATGGAAACATAACTTCAATTCATTAATAACAAATTACTAAAAACTGTTTACGTGCAACATGGAAATAAACTAGCTTAGGTGATTGTAGCTTATCTCTGAGAAGAGATGTGGCAGCTACATGGCTTTTGAACTATGTTACAATGAGGCCTGGTGGCCTTTTTATCATCGAGAAATGATAGGAAACCCTAAAAATCCAAAAATCTAACCTGAGGAGATGAAGCACCAAAAGGTAATGGGTCTCGTTGGGGTTAGTTGGAACGTCAACTTCCCAGGGTCGTACATTTGGAATACAATCTTCATTTGAACAGCATAATACCTCATTTTGAAGATCTCTAAGAGGAGGCTAAAAGTAAATTATTGAAGTAGTCTTACACTTTTCTAGTCTCTCAGTTTTCCCAAAAAACATATTTTAGACCCTCGAAAAGACAATGAAAGTTTAGGACCCAAAAAACTATCAAAAATACTAAGTTGTGCTACAATTAAGGAAAATGAAAAGAAACAATAGTAGTGGTCCAAGTGGAATAGGCAGGTGGCCACCAATATCCACCTGGATAAAAAAAAGAAACAAATTTTTTCACTAAATCACTAGAGTTTTCCATTGCAAAAGAGATTTGAAGAGTATTCATTCAGATTAAGCAAAGAATGGCTGTTTTGGGCAAAACCATAGCTGTCTCGAGGGTTTGCAGATCTCTATCCACACTCTTTCCCATAACGAACACAAATATTTGAGAATTGATAAATATGAAGTTAACATGGATCTAGGATGATTTATTTTATTAGTTCATGACACACAATCAACTGATTTTTTCAAAGCAAGGAAAAATATTAGCTAGATCATTTGGTTGTGGTTATCTCCCTTGTCCCAACGATGAAAACACCTACTCAATTGATTCATATTCATTTTTTATAATTTTGTATTTTTTTAGAAATTAGTTCTGGTTTATGCATGATGATGTGAGCAATGCCCATGAGACATGTCTACACAACACTAGGTTGTAGAGTGCACCTCTCAATGTGACAACTTCATCAAGGAGTTCCATCTTCGGATTTACCATATTACACCTTTTATTGATATGCTTCTTGTTGCTACATCTCTTAGCTAGGGATTTTGAACATTAACATTGTTGTTAAATAATGAATCAATATAGGTGAGGATAGTTTTAAATAGAGGAGGAAAGACCTGTTATAGATTTTGATGAATCCACTTTCTTCATGATGGACTTCTACTCAATCAGATGGTTTGAGGGTAGTAGAGGCTCTTGTGAAAGCCACTGCTAGTCTTCCTTTGATATGATCAAAGGCAATGCTCCCATTTCTAAGATGAGTTGTTTGTTTTGTCCCACTTATTCAACCTTAAAGGGTTTTTGTTTGGTAATAATGTATGTGTGAAGATTCACTTAACAATGAGTCCTTGCAAATCATTATGTTATTAACAAACTTGTTCTAACCTTCCGGGTTATTATTTTCCCTTCCTATTGAAAATAAACTCAGTGTTTGGACAAACATCCTTCAAATCATTATATTCCTAATAAACTTTACATATAAAAGTCATATTTTCAAAATTTTATTACTTGATATAACAAAAATATCTCGATATAAGAATTTTGTTTCATATTAATACTTTGTATTCTCTCTTGCGAAACTATGGCCTAAACTTTATTCTTCTTTAACTTTAATGAATATATATATATCCTCCAAATCATTATATTCCTAATAAAATTTATATATAAAAGTCACATTTTCAAAATTTTATTAATCGATCTAACAAAAATATCTCAATGTAAGAATTTTGTTTCATATTAATACTTTGCATTCTCTCTCTTTTTTCCACAAGGAAAAATCACAATTTTATTCAAAAGAAAAAAAATCACATGTTGCATATGCTTAAAAAGCATTCAATCATACCAGCTTTACATGGTACCAAAAATGAACATAAAAAACAAAAAGAAGAAAGAGTACTACGCTTTCCTACCCTTCTATTTCTCCATTTTTCACCAACCACCGAAGTTGGGAGTGGAAGATACGATAGATATTTGATTTTTTGTTGCATTTACAAGGATTTCTTAATCAAAGTCCAAACTCCTTGATGCACGAATTCTTTTAATGCCTCTTGCATCTCTTTTAGATGTACTCTCTTCAAGCTGCTGCTGGAGATATGATTTTGATGTTACTTTGGATGATTGGTCCATTGGAACTACTTGCTCCAATCCTCTCTCCTCTATGATTTATTGAGATTTCTGATCAACAATATTTGTAGGATTCACTTGGCTTTCTTCCTCCTCTACTGTGAAATCGTGAGAATACTTTGCATTCTCTCTTCCAGAACCCTAGGCTAAACTTTATTCTTCTTTCACTTTAATGGAAAAAAATTGAATTATATATATATATATATATATATATACATATACATATACATATATGTATATGTATATGTATATGTATATGTATATGTATATTATATATATATGATATATATATATATATATATATATTATATATATATTATATATATATATATATATATATGATGCGCTTAAGTTTATTGAACATCCATCTATTATTAAGAGGTAAGAAACCACTTTACTTATGATATTTTACAATTAGGGTCTTTTTTTTTGTAGGTCTAAATTTTCATTTATAAAGAAAAAATACATCGTTGTCCATTGATTAGAAAAATTATACCAACCTCTCTCTTACTAGATTTGTTGGCTAGTAGAAAATTTCCAAAAATGATTACTCCAAGCTAGAACCATTTTACTATTCAAAACGAGAGAGGGATGCAATAATAGAAAAACGTTAAGATTGAGACATAACAAATCACCATTAGGACTAAGAACTATGGGAGGTGGTTGTTGGAAGTTACAAGGAACATGTTTTTCCATATGGCTCAAGCAACCATCTAGATGATCCAAACTTTCTTGTCAGAGTCATTGATTTTGTTGGAGATAGGCCAAACTGTCGTACATGTGCCATTAATTTGATTGGAGGTCATTCATGAAGGAAATTAGTGAATTTCGGTCACCATGCCTTGCCTTTAGGATTTTCTCCAATAACACCTATTGTTTCTTATGCATGGTAATCATTTCACTTCATAAGTTACAATTAAATATAGAGTGTCTGTCTCGGTGTACCGACCCCTCCGAGTAGTGATGCTCCTCTCACATACTTTTTGGAATTTGTGCTTGGTTAGTTGTAGGTTTTGTTAGAGCCTAAGTGTCCAAAAGAGGCTGATTGGACTAACCCCTTTCTCTAGCACCCCTACGAGTGTGTCCACATTGTTGTGGCATCATGATATCAACTCGAACCCAATGAAAGTTGAAGCTACAAAATTTACCAAAGTGCACTAAGAAGGATGATTTCCTCGTCCCCAATAATTATACAATGATATCAGTCCCAATGAATTAACCAATGATGCAATCCCCCCAATCCACCAGAATAACTAGAAGATATGCAAATAATAACAATAAGAGCTAGAGAGGGGATGCCAAGAACAATAAAAGCTAGGGATGAGTGAAATGAGTTCTAGGTTTTTACCCCAACCAAATGTCGGAAACCAAATTGACCACCAAGAGAAGCACCTAAAGTATCACACAAGACCCAAGGAATTAACCAGTGTTACATGTCCCTAACCCTCCTCTTCTCAGACATACAATATACCTATGTAAAAGATTCCAAGACTAGGACAGGCCATGGGCCAATGGATTGAGGTCCTGATCGTAAAACCTAAGCTTGAACTTCATACTAACTCCCAAAACAGATAACAACAATCTCAACAAACCACAAAGACTAATACCAAATAAGAACACAAGAGGGGCCATGCACGGGAGGTGAACAAGAAAAACACAATAACAAGTTAAAGAACCAAGCTAACCAAGGAGCCTGACTTACCTTTTGGACCAACTAAATTTGAAGGGAAAAGCTTCGTTGCAAGAAAAACACTAGTTGGAGAATGTTGTGTCCATTTCCCTTTGTGCTTAATGACTCCTTAAACAAAGAGGGCATCAGGATCAACAACTACATCAAATTTTCTTGCAGGTACCGAGTTTCATGCATGTTCCCTTCACTAGATTTGGCATGCATTGCATATGCATGTGGATTTTTGGTTGTGATCTATCATTAGCATGGAGGATGGCCGAGATTGACAGTGAATTTCCTAGCCTTGCCATTTCCTAGATAGACATGGTGATTGTGGGTTTAATTTCATTGTTCTTTTTGGTTGGTTCTCATGTTTTGTTAGCTTGGGTTGAGTTATTAGTCCTAGAAGCCTGGTTGGACAAATGCTCTGGAAGCCCTGTAATAGTTTGGGTTGAGTTACTAGTCTTGGAAGCCTTGGTGGGACAAAGGATCTGGAAGCCTTTGGTGGGTTGAGTTACTAATCTTGGAAGCCCTAGTTGGAAAAACGCTATGGAAGCTGTGAATAAGTTGTGGGTTGAGTTACTAGTCCTGGAAGGATGGTCGAGATTGACAGTGAATTTCCTAGCCTTGCCATTTCCTAGATAGACATGGTGATTGTGGGTTTAATTTCATTGTTCTTTTTGGTTGGTTCTCATGTTTTGTTAGCTTGGGTTGAGTTATTAGTCCTAGAAGCCTGGTTGGACAAATGCTCCGGAAGCCCTGTAATAGTTTGGGTTGAGTTACTAGTCTTGGAAGCCTTGGTTGGACAAATGATCTGGAAGCCTTTGGTGGGTTGAGTTACTAATCCTGGAAGCCCTAGTTGGACAAACGCTATGGAAGCTGTGAATAAGCTGTGGGTTGAGTTACTAGTCCTGGAAGCCCTAGAAGGCTTGGATGGAGACCAATCTGATGATGGTTTTGTGATGTTTGACCATGAGGTGGAATCATTGTTTGATGGGTTGAGGCAGATAGACTTTGGAAGCCCTGTATGATTTTTGATTGATGTGTTCAATGATATCCAACATTCATGCTTTGAATATGGCACGAGAGTGAATGGTTGAAGAGAATTTACCTCAGCCATTCTACGGTTGAGTGGAATGTGGAAGTCCCATCTTGAGTTTGGATTTTTCATCATTAATGAAAGGTTATTTCTCCTTGTATTTCTATGAGAATTTTTATGGATTGTATGTGGTATGTATGGTTGTACTTTCATGAGTATTTCTATCCCTGTTATGTTTGTTATGTATGTGTTTTATGATAGAAGCCATGTATGGCTTTCCTTATGTTTTTACTTGTAATTGATTGATCAATGTATCTATGGCCTAATGGATGGAATGGTAGTTGATGTGTTGAGGCATCAATGGTTCTTAGTGATTCTCAGCTAAGTATGAGACCCCTATACTTTGAACTATTAATTACACCTGGAGATTACACATTTGCAATATGTTTGGCGAAATGCCTGTCATGGCTAGTAGGGGTCCAGTAAAGGTATTAAACAAGTATTTTCTTTAATACTTTCATTTCCATGTTATTTACCTGATTTGAATAGATGGTTCAATTCTGGGTAGTGACCTAGGCTATGGGCCTTAAAAAGTGGCTCAAATCCCATAAGCGCTGGCATAGCACTGATAGTTTTGGTCTCTAGTCACTGGCAGGCAAGCTTGTGAGAGTGACTTTGGGTTGCTAGTCACACTCATTCTTATAGCATGGGAACAACTGAGCCTTAAATTATACAAAATACCAGTGGGACCCCAAGGCAGACTGTCTAAAGTATTGGATTAGTTCATGAGGGTCCTGTAGCTGATGATTAAAGATTGTTTGGTGTGTTTCCATCAGTTCCGCTTCCCTAACGTGACTTAGGAGGTCAACTCATATCATAGTGGCCTCTTGTCGCATGCTTACCCCGGCTGGCTAGTTGCTTGGGTAGTTATGGGAGGAGGGTGTTACAGAGTGGTATCAGAGCATGGTTTACCCCTCAAACAAGATGGGCTATGTGTTGGTCATGCATGCATGTCAGTTGCATGTGTGTATCTCACACTTGAATTTTGTGTGCTTATTGCATTTGCATGATGTTGTCCATGGTTGTAGTGATGTCGTCATGTGAAATTTGAGATGTGCTTATGGAATGCATCATTGTGAGTGTATGACAAGTTACATGTCAATTTATGTCACTTACATGTATCATTGCAGTATCATTGGTTACATTCTTGCATGTTTAGTTACATTCTTGTATGCTTGGTTGCATGTATGGTTCTTGTAGGTTTGGTTTCAAATATTGTTTATTCATGCTTGGTTATATGTGTTTATGCATATGTGTGAATGCTTATGCATCACTTATGCATGTTCACGTTTGCATGTGGTTAAGTGTATATTGACATAGTGATGGTGGCTGTCATGCGTGAGGTCATGGTGTGTGTTGTTGTTGAGGTCATGCATTTATGACTGGACCCTAGCTAGAATGAAGAATGCATGGTCATATGCTTCTGTTTTATGTTTCTATATGTTTTCATGATTATGCTATACATGTATCACGCTTATTTGTTGATCTTGCAGACAAGGTATCCTCCCTGAGCTATACTAAGGTACGTTGGTTTATTGTGATTTATCCATCATTTTAGGTAAAGAATAAATATCTTTACTTTTTAGGTTGGAAGACATTCTTCTGTAGGTTCCATCTATGTCTTCATGGGTGTGCCCCACAAGTAAGAACCCTATCTCAATAGTGATGAAGACACCAAGTGCAGTTAAAAGTGATAGAAACATGAAAAGATAGTGATTCTTATTATCACTTGCTGCATTGTCCAACTGTAATAAAAAATGTGGAGGAAGAGGTTTAAAATCAACATTTTGACTTTTTGAACTTCCATGAGATATAAAATCATCCTTGTACCCTTGACATTTTGAGTAAATAGAGGTGTCAAGTAATGCATTTGTAAGTGGGTTTCTTGAAATTCGACTTTCATAAAGTAGATCACCATACATATCCATTTGTGGGTCTTCAAGGTCCCTTAAGCACTTTGCAAGGGATATAATAGTAAATTGTGATCCCATATGGACAAATGGTAAGTAGAAATGAGCAAAAACTCCTGCCTTATGCCCATATGTAAACATACCTGTCAATGACAAACCTAAATTTGTTCCTACAATAGATTTTGATTTGACACGTAGCCTTGGGATTGAAGTCTTTGATTTTCCCATTTTATCATGGATAATGCTCAAATACTCCTTTGGAAACTACTCTGACATAATTCTATGGGCATAGTAGCAATATCTTCCACACATAACAATCTTGTTATGTTTCTTCAACCTAGCTCGTTCCTTTTATTCCAACTCTTTTGTAGTTGCTGACTTCGTTTGTGCTTTCAACACAATACATTCATTGCATTTACTAAAGTTGGTGTTCTTTGAAAATGCCACATCTTGAAACTTAGTATTCCAGATCTTGCTCATTGTTGATTGTGATATTGATGGGTAATTGAGATTTTGAAGAGCCTCATTGATCTCTTTTATCAAAGAATTTTGTGTGTAAGTCGAAGGAAACAATCATAAAGGAGAATATGTTCCATCTTCTTCAACTTGATGTGTTTGATTTGGTGAAAAATCTGAATTATCCATTACAATTTTGTGCAATACTTCTATGGCTGCCACTGTGTGAGCTCTTGCTTTGCATGTGTTGGTGTTACCATGAATAGCTTTGATCTGTCCATGTTGGAAATAATGCTGGTAGTTATAGAATGTGCTTTGAGGAATTTTACGTATCTTATACCATGCTTTCTTTCAAATAATATTCCCATTAAATCTCATGTCCTTTACATTTCTAGCAATAGGTGGTAGGCCATGGCCCTTTGACATAATTGTGTTTGACATGGTTGAATTCAAGACAAATTATCTAATACCATTTTTATTTATTTGTCTCATATCCCTTCTAGCACCTGCAATGGCCTTCCTATCCACATGTTGAAGACAATCTCTTCTACAACATACATCTGCTACCAAAACTCGAATTTCTTTCTCTTCATCTATTTTTATTTGACATTTTGCAATTTTTTTTGTAGCCATAACTTGTTTAATCCTTTTATATGGCATTTTTACATCCATATCAATTGAGTTTCTATCTTTTTGATTACAAAATTACCCATCCCAATTGTTTAAGGGATTTGTGTCCTCTATAACATCCCATATCACCATTTCCTTGGGTGGCTCCTTGAACTTTTCCTTGACCCTTAATATCACACCTTTGTTTTCCACCAACTTATTTATTGCCCATCTAACCAAACAGTGTATAGACTTATCCCCAATTTTTCATATCTCACAATTTCAATCTATCTCTTCTATAAAAACACCAAAATCCATTTCACCTAGTGTTTCACCCTCAACAATGCCATCCTCGCGGGCATTAACTAGCATTCCTTTGGCAATGCGCATGCTTGTTCCCATGCATTCATGTGTAAGAGAAACCTTTTTACATATGAATATAACCCTATATTGGGGAATATTTGTGGCATGATCATGACAGTGAGGCTCCAAATCTGATTTTGACCAAATTTCATAAGATTCTAATGCACCCCCAAGTGTATGCTCAAATCCTGTTGGATGTGGTAGAGGAGCATTATGTTTTAACACCTTCTCAATTTTAACCACTATGCATCCTTTGTTTACCATATTTCCATGGACTTTATGCCCAAGCTCTGTATTGAATATTGAGCCCTCGCCCACCTTCACTCCATGTTGCAAAAGATCTACCTTGGCTCCAATAGAAAAAGTGGAAGAAACATTTGCACCTATAAACGAATGTAAATAAGGTTAGTATTTACTAAAAAAAAACATTTATTATGCTACTAATTAAAATATAATACATGCTTCAATATTTTGATTTACCTATGTTGTGTCTCAAATCCATGATCTTCCATGGATGTATGTCCCCTTCATTAACATCCTCATCAATCAAATGTGGTTGCGTTACATCAATTATCAAAATTGTAACATAACTAGCATTAACCCTTTCTCCAACATAATATGTTCCAAACTCTGCAGATTCAACCCTTCCTAGCCCAATGTCTTAATCATTAATAAGGAGATCAACATAGTCCCCTTTTGCCAAAATTATATTTTCCATTCTATAATAACAATTGTATCAGTTCTATAATAACAATTAAATCATAACTTGTAATTAAAAGGTTGAACCGTGTAAAGTGTGACTTTATATTTTTGCAAAAACACACAACTTACGAAAAAGTAATATAGATACAAAAATTAAAATAGTATGGTAGTAATATTTATGTAATGAAACATTGTTTCCTCAAATGAAAGCTAAAAATCAATATCATTCCTTCTACTACAAACATAAGCATATTGCTAGAAGCAACATTACATGGTCAAAAAAGTCTAGCACATGCTAGATTTCCTTCTAGGACAAACAAGCACATTGTCAATAAGAATATTCTAAGGCGAAGGAAATCCACCACATGCTAAATTTCCTTCTAATGTAAATAGAAGCATATTACTCACAAAAACATTTCAAATTAAAAGAAATATTACACATTCTAGAGTTTATTCTAGCACAAACACAATCACATTGCCAAAAACAACATTGCAGTGTGAAAGATATCTAGCATACGCTTGATTTACTTCTAGCACAAACAAAAGCACATTGCCAACAATAACATTGTAGGGAAAACACAATCCAACAAAATCCAAAAACTTCTATCAAAAACACAATCACATTTCCAATAACAACGTCACAAGGTAAAATAAATTTAACGCATGTTAGCTTTACATGTAGCATAAATACAAGCATACTACCAAAAACAACATTTCATGCGAGAAGAAATCTAGTGCATGCTATATTTCCTTCTAACACAAACAAAAGCACATTACCAAGTTGAAGGAAATATAACACGTGTTTGATTTCCTTCTATAATAAACAACCAAATTCAAAACAACAATATTGCATAGCAAAAGAAATCTAGCACAACTTCTAGCCCAAACACAAGCACAACATTTCCAATAACATTGCCAAGGTGAAGGAAATCTAACACTTGCTAGATTTCCTTTTATCATAAACAACCAAATTGACAAAAACAATATTGCAAATAAAAAGAAATCTAGCATAGTTTCTAGCCCAAACACAAGCACATTTCCAATAAAAATATTGCAACGTGAAAGAAATTCAACGCATGTTAGCTTTACATGTGGCACAAATACAAGAAAACTACCAACAACAACATTGCATGCCAAAAGAAATCTATTGTGTGTTATGTTTCCTTTTAACACAAATCAACAAAGTGTAATGGTGATTCTCTATTTTGAAGACCCATATTAAAAGTGGTGTAATGTTAATAAGACCAATGCAGCTATTGCCAGGATACCAATGTAAAGTTTCATTGTTCAAAAGTTTAGGGCCTCCTTGGTAAAACCATGCATGTCATATTCAGTGACTATGGCATACTCTGAGGTAGATTCAGTAATAAATTTTGTGCCTCAATAGAGTTTTGGCATTTTCTAGCTAAGTTAAGGAACCAATCCATGAAATGGTGAGGAGCCTAACAACCTTCTCTTTTAATCACTCAAGCTAGTCCAAACTGGCAAGTTGTATTCCTACCTAACCAAACATTTTCCATGTTTTTTCTTCCTCATAAAAAGATAGCAGTCTAGGGGTTATTCTGATGGAAAATGTACCTCTCGGCAGACTATGTTAACACCTTCTTTTAGGAGATTAACCCACTAGCCTTTGTTCTATGGTGACTTTCCAAACCCAATAACTCCTCCATAAGATTACTCTCATATTGAATATAAAACCATTTAACTATGATTAATTGGCAACACATGCAATTTGCAAGGAAGGGTCACAGTTTCAGGTTTGGACCATTAAGTCAGGTTTATAGCTTAAATGTAAGTTTCATACTTTGAGTTAAACTATCTTTGACATATATGATATAACTGACCTAGTCCATTTTATATCACTACTACAACAATCCATGAAATGTGCATGCAAGGTCTAAAATCAATGCTTGACTTGGCTTCCATAGTAATGTTCCACATTTGAATGGACTTCCCAAAAGATTGCATTGTGTTTATATAATGCTTCATGCATCTCTAGTAAAAACTAAAGGATAGATGCCAAATGTGTTTGTCAAATGTTGCTTATGAATGCATAAGATAAGGTTGGTGTATTTCATATATTCTCATGCATCTCTAGTAAAAACTAAAGGCTAGTTACCAAAGGTGTTTATCAGATGTTTCTTATGAATGCATAGATAAGATTGGTGTATTTAATATATTCTCATTACAATACTGAATGTTGGATCTAACTCTTCAATGGTCCATGGATTGAGTTTTAACTCGTTGAGGTATATGTTACAATGGGCCAGTATCTTAAGCACTGGACGAATGGGTTGTCTGGTTTTTTATTGAATTTGATTATAAAGGAGGTATTTTAGAAACTCTTGAAATCTTCTATGGTCCTCACTCAATCACACAACAAGTGGATTATTGGTAATCCCAATTAGATGTTTGGGATGCCATAATACCAGACATCTAATACTGAAACGTTCACTCAGATTTTGTGGGGATCGTATCAAAAGGAATGGAATGGCTCCTGGTTTCAATTAGGTTCCTACTTTATATAATATGTAACACACCCCTTGGGAGCCCTCAAATGAACTGCATATGTTTGTGCTTAAGGAGGCTCCCATCCATAATTGTAGAATAAAGGGCACTAGTCAAATGGCTCTTGGAAGGATAATCCTTGGAATGGACTCCCAATCGGTGCCACATAGACATAGCATAATGGAGAATAATGTAGATTATATTATCATTCATATGGCAAGTCAACACTGACACATTTCCAAAGGCAAATATTCCAATCTATATCTAGACCTGAGGCCTTCGTCTTTATCTCCTCCCTTATATAAAAATATAGGAATGGATACTTCCCCTATCTCAATATAGATACAGAAGTGGAAAACCTAAATAATGATGAATCATTGGGTCTTGAGCTGCTAAAAGTCAAAAGGTCTTTCTTTCAAGAAAAAAATACTTTTATTAACCTGGATCACCCCAGAATTGGATTGACTAGGAAAAAGAAGCACATAAAGTATAAAAATATATCCTCTTGTGTTGGTGTGGGCTCCAAGCTCAATACATGATTTTATGAAACCATTGAAGAAACTCGTTATCCATCCATTGATCTGGGCACCTCCATTGAATACTATGAAGCAATAGAGCATGCGTTGTTCACTCTTTCTCCCCCAATCATCCATTTTCTTCACAAGCATGAGCTGTTCACTCTTGTTGATATTGGCTGCCAACAATCTATCATTTCTCCACTGTGTGGAGGATGGGGAGACTAAAAAAATTGTAGAACTATTTGGGATTAGAGTCAGGCCTTTTGTTGAAGCCCAGTAAGCTCCCATCCATAATTGAAGAATAAAGAACACTAGTCAAATGGCTATTGGAAAGATAATCCTTGGAATGGTCCCCTAATCGGTGCCACATAGACATAGAATAATGGAGAATAATGTAGATTTTATTATCATTAATATGGCAGATCAACATTGACACATTTCCAAAGGAAAATATTCCAATCTATATCCAGACCTGAGGTCTTTGGCTTCATCTCCTCCCATATATAAAAATACAGAAATGGATACTTCCCCTATATCAATAGATATAGATGTGGAAAACCTAAATAATGATGAAAAGTTTGGTCTTGAGTTGCTAACAGTCAAAAGGGATTTCTTTCAGGAAAAAAAGACTCTTATTAATCTGGATCACCTCAGAATTGGATCGACTAGGAAAAGGAAGGGCATCAAGTATAAAAATATATGCTCTTGTGTTGGTGTGGGGTCCAAGCTCAATACATGACCCCAACCAACCATGCCTCTAGTACTAGATATAGTGTAAATGAAAAATCAAAGAAAAATTTGTAGTCTTAGACCAAGGCTAATATCCACACGTCCTCTCCAGTGAACATTTCACTCATCCTATGCAGACAAATTAGAGAAATGCTCAAACAAAGCATTTTTAGCACCAGCACCATGATTTGATCTATTATGAATTCCTTTAAGATGGACTCAGTTTACAAACTAGCTATCAATGTAGTAATGTTATTATCCAAACAAAGCTGAAAAGCACGGGCAAGAAGGCAACAACTCTAGCATTACTACAATTACTAGCAGAGTAAAGTTTAGAAATATAGGCACTAAGACAAACAACTATATAATCAATTTAGTTGTCATCTCAGTAATGTTTACAGGTGCAAACATTAAAGATAATCACAAAATTGAATAGTGCACAACAATTAGGAAGATCATTGTCAATGAAAAACATCACTTGTTTGTTGTCATTTAGAATAGCATCACTTGTTTGTTGTCATTTAGAATAGGTGCCAAAGGCAATTATTGGGAAAAAAAAGATGTACAAAGGGGAAAGCACAACAAGTGGACCATAGAGCATGAGTTGTTCACTCTTTCTCCCCCAATCATCTAATTTCTTCACGAGCATGAGCTGTTCACTCTTGTTGATATTGGCTGCCAACAATTTGTCATTTCTCCACTGTGTGGAGGGTGGGGAGACTAAAAAAATTGTAGAACTATTTGGGATTAGAGTCAGGCCTTTTGCTGAAGCCCAGTAACTATGAGAAGAGTTTTTTGCATTGGCCCATTCAAAATTTTGAAAATAAATTGTGGCTATGGGAAAACAGATGGCTCTTTTTAGATAGTAGGATGGTCATGATAAAGGTAGTCCTACAAGGTATCATTGTCTATTGGATGCATTTGTTTCATTTTCCAGTGTCAATTATTCACAAAATCAACTCAACCATCACAGATTCCTTATGGGTTGGGTTTGGTTACAAAAATAAGCTTCACCTATCTAAACTAGACTCAATTTGCAAGCCCATTGATGGAGGTTGGGGCATAAAACACACTCAGACTTTCAATTTGGTACTTCTCATCAAAATTTTATGGAGGGCCTTCAAGTGCCTTGGTATTTAGCAAAAAATCATAATTAAAAAATATCTCAATCATGCTACGTTAGAAAACTGAATCCTAGTTGGGGCTTCGGTTAAGAATAATGTGTCTTTCATTTGGAATAGCTTGATGAAATCTAAGCCTTGGATACAGGGTATATAATATGGATGGTTAGACGTGACAACATAATTTGCATTAGCCTTGATGCAATCATTCAATTGGCTGGGAATCACATTCTTCCTCCCCCAATCATCCAGTTTCTTCACGGGCATGAGTTGTTCACTCTTGTTGATATTGGTTGCCAACAATCTGTCATTTCCTCCTCTTCCAGTTGGCCCCATGCTGAAAATTTGGCTCTTCTAATGGAGCTTAATGTCAAATGGGAAAATTACAGATCTCATCTCTATCAAACAGATATCTCTATGTCTAAGAGGGCAGATAGGCATTCTTGGAGCAGTATTTCTCATGGAGGAGAAATCTCTACGAAAGAAACATACAAGTACATATACAACATGCAAAGGTAGGGGAAGAAGATCAACCATATGAAAATTATGGTGAATATCACGCTTTCCTTGCTGATAATTTAAATCTTGAAAACACTTTTGAGGTCACAGAAATATAGCTCAATAAACTAATCCTATTTTCATAGACACTGAAAGTAAGGGAGTTGTAGAATTTCATGGTAATACACTTGGCACCTTAGCATTTCATTGTGAGTTTGAGTAGGAGTAATGTAACCCCCATGTTGCACTTTGATGTAGACTGTGACTTCGTCCTTTATTTCTTTTGCTTAAATATTTGGTTTTTTCTTTCTTTCCGAAGCATCAACATGACAAAACTAAGGGAAATAATCTACTCTCTATTTTTAACTGAACTATCGAATATATTGAATCTATGAGGGAGTACAAGTATAAAAAACTGTTAAAGTTACAGTACAAGGATCCAAAAGGCAGTCAAATATGCATCCAAATATGGTCAATGGAAGGACATGCGTTCAATAGATGCTCCATAGAATATTCATATTTCCAACATAAAGTACAATGTCATGGGCCCTAAAATCCATTTTTCCTGATTTGATCCCATGTGAGGATCTTACGTCATCCAACTAGCCAAAGGAATTGAGGACCATGGGAAAACACCATTCATCTAGATTTCTTCCAAATGGGATCCTAGTGGATGTCTTGATGACCAACTATAAGAGAGTAGGATTCCTTGAGAGTAAACATCCCTTTGGTTTGAGATCCTCACCATAGTTTGTATTCATCCTGAGCATTGTATATTTTTCACTTTTGAAGCTCATGAGCTAAAATAGGCTAGCGAGAGAAAGATGGATGTGATGGCCAATGTTCAACTGTTTTCCATTCCTTCCATGGCTTGGGGGGTTGAATCGGTTTCCAAAATTCGTCTACAGTAAGACCCTGATGCTTTGAAGTAAATGTTATTAAATCTCTAAGATTAACAATCCCTCAATTGTGGCATCTATTGCCAAGAATCTTTTGAGAATACTGTGGTCACTAGTGTGACCATTCTAGATCTCTCAAAAAGCATGACTTTGAATTAAGGTCTAGTTGGCCTCTAGCAGATTTCATATGGAAGATCTTAGAGGATGCTTGGTTGCTTGCAACTTTTTTGATTGAGAAGAGTGGCGATATTTTATATCCCATATTTGTTTCTAGAGTTCATCTCTAACTCGAAGTCAATCGCAACATAATTTCTCTCCAAATGCTTTGTTTATGATCCCCAAGTCTCTCAATCCTAAAGCCCCACTCAATTTAGGATACAAAGCTTCTCTAAGGATTTATATCAAAATTTCTAAAATATGGGCAACACCTACCATTAATAACTTACTTACATAAACATAATGAGTAAATAAGTTAATCCCTATCTTTAAACAAGTTACAACGATCACTATCTTTAAATCCCTCCATAGATGAATTCAATATAGTTTTTGAACTCCAATTTTGACAAAATTAGATCAATAGATAAGTATAACAATGCATCCAATCACAAGAGAAGAAACTATTTAAGAAACTAAAGCAACTATAACTGATACTGGAGTTCAAAAATTCTTTGACATCAATTATCAGACCATCATATGACTAGAGGTGTGTCCTTTGTGATGCCTAAGGTCTATTGTTAGACATACATTATTGGTTCTTGGTCCAAAAAATTGTAAACCAAGATAAATGGAGAAATCAAAAACTTAAATAAAACCTTAAAGCTGAAAATGAGATGCCATCTTGTTATTGTCTCAATCATGTTGGTATTCAAGACCATAACCTTGATTTTCTGGTGATCCAAATAGGATCATGCTTAGAGAATGTGCGACCACAACAAGAAATCACAGAGTTTAATTCATTATGGACACTTGTAATATTATGGCAAGACATATAAGATCAACAAATCAAAAAATCCACACACAAACAATAATTTGTTTGGGAGGAAAATCAACTCTAAATTTTGTTAGAAAAGAAATTCTACACCTACAACACATGAACCTCATGAAGCAACCAAATAACAACAACCCATTTACAGTGGAAAATACCAAATAAATAGCCAATCTAAGGTAATACCAAGTGTTTCATCTCTCATGTGTGAGACAAGACACATCGACTCGAAAAACATGACAAAAAGGATTTCAATTATTTTAGAATTTAGAAACTAGAACATTTACATGATACAAATTCAATCATACAACTAGTACTTACCAGTACTACATCAATGATGATCAAATGGAAAACACAAGAAGTTAGAACCACAGACTGTGGTCTTCTCATTAGGTCATAAAAATCAGAATGTAGAAAACATACTACATAGATATTGATTGAATGCTACTATAGATTGGAATGCTAATGGAAAATACAAAATAGCATGGACACTAGAACCATAGATGGAAGATTTTCATAGCCAATGAGTATCAGTAGTCCTCCTCGATGCCATGATCATTAGAATTTTTGAATTACCATTGTTGTCTCATCCATCATCCTCCTCCTCTATAGCTAATCCAATATATGCATTTGCTATTGTGGAGGATGAACGCTCAAGAGGATCACCATCATCAAAAGATTGATGAAATATAAGCCTTGGATACAATGATATATAATATGGATGGTTAGACGTGGTGACATAATTCGCATTGGCCTTGATGCAATCATTTGATTGGCTGGGAATCACATTCTTCCTCCCCCAATCATCCAGTTTCTTCACGGGCATGAGCTATTCACTCTTGCTGATATTGGCTGCCAACAATCTGTTATTTCCTCCTCTTCCAGTTGGCCACATGCTGAAAATTTAGCTCTTTTGATGGAGCTCAATGTCAAATGGGAAAATTACATATCTCATCTCTATAACATAGATATTTCTCTATCCAAGAGGGCAGATAGGCATTCTTGGGGCGGTCTTTCTCATGGAGGAGAAATCTCTACCAAAGAAACATATAAGTACATATACAACATGCAAAGGTAGGGGAAGAAGATCAACCATATGAAAAGTATGGTGAAGATCACGCATTCCTTGCTAATAATTTAAATCCTTAAAACACTTTTGAGGTCACAGAAATACAATTCAATAAACTAATCCTATTTTCACAGACACTGAAAGTAAGGGAGCTGTAGACTTTCATGGTAATACACTTGGCACCTCAACATTTCATTGTGAGTTTGAGTAGGAGTAATGTAACCCCCATGTTGCACTTTGATGTAGACCGTGACTTCGTCCTTTCTTTCTTTCGCTTAAATATTTGGCTTTTCCTTTCTTTCCAAAGCATCGACATGACAAAACTAAGGGAAATAATCCACTCTCTATTTTTAATTGGACTATTGAATATACTGGATCTATGAGGGAGTACACGTATAACAAATTGTTGAAGTTACAATACAAGGATCCAAAAGGAAGTCAAATATGCATCCAAATATGCTCAATGGAAGGACACACATTCAATAGATGCTCCATAGAATATTCATAATTACAACATAAAGTACAAAGTCAAGGGCCCTAAAATCCATTTTTCCTGATTTGATCCCATGTGAGGATCTTACGTCATCCAACTAGCCAAAGGAATTGAGGACCATGGGAAAAGACCATTCATCTATATTGTCTTCCAAATGGGATCCTAGTGGATGTCTTGATGACCAACTATAAGAGAGTAGGATTTCTTGAGAGTAAAAATCCATTTGGTTTGAGATCCTCACCAAAGTTTGTCTTCATCTTAAGCATTTGATATTTTTCATTTTTGAAGCTCATGAGCTAAAATAGACCAGGGAGAGAAAGTTGGATGTGATGGCCAATATTCAACTGTTTTCCATTCCTTCCATAGCCTAGGGGATTGAATCAGTTTCCAAAATTCTTCTACATTAAGACCTTGATGCTTTGAAGTAAATGTTATTAAATCTCTAAGATTAACAATCCCTCAATTGTGGCATCTATTGCCAAGAATCTTTTGAGAATAATGTACTCACTATTGTGACCATTCCAGGTCTCTCAAAAAACATGACTTTGAATTAAGGTCTAGTTGGCCTGTGGCAAATTTCATATGGAAGATCTTAGAGGATGCTTGGTTGCTCGCAACTTTTTTGATTGAGAAGAGTGGCCGTATTTCATATCCCATATTTGTTTCTAGAGTTCATCTCTAACCCGAAGTCAATCCCAACATAATTTCTCTCCCAATGCTTTGTTTAGGATCCCCAAGTCTCTCAATCCTAAAGCCCCACTCAATTTAGGATACAAATCTTCTCTCAGCATTTATATCAAAATTTCTGAAATATGGACAACACCTGCCATTAATTACTTACCTTTTACACTGACCACTATCTTTAAATCCTTCTAGACATGAATTCAAGATAGTTTTTGAACTCAAATTTTGACAAAATTAGATCAATAGATAAGTATAACCATGCACCCAATCATAGGAGAAGAAACTATTTAAGAAACTAAAGCAACTACAACTAATACTAGAGTTTAAAAATTCTTTGACATCAATTATCAGACCATCATATGACTAGAGGTAAGTCCTTTGTGATGCCTAAGGTCTATTGTCAGACATACATTATTGGTTCTTGGTCCAAAAAATTGTAAGCCAAGATAAATGGAGAAATGAACAACTTAACTAAAACCTTTAAAGTTGAAAATGAGATGCCATCTTGTTATTGTCTCAATCATGTTGGTATTCAAGACCATAACCTTGATTTTCTGGTGATCCAAATAGGATCATGCTTAGAGAATGTGCAACCACAACAAGAAATCACAGAGTTTAATTCATTGTGGACACTTGTAATATTATGGCAAGACATATAAGATCAACAAATCAAAAAATCCACACACAAACAATAATTTGTTTGCAAGGCAAATCAACTCTAAATTTTGTTAGCAAAGAAATTCTAGACCTATAGCACATGAACAACATGAAGCAACCAAATAACAACAACCCATTTACAGTGGAAAATACCAAATAAATAGCCAATCTAAGGTAATACCAAATGTTTCATCTCCAATATGTGAGACAAGACACATCGACTGTAAAAACATGACAATAAGGATATCAATTATTTTAGAATTTAGAAACTAGAACATTTACATGATACAAATTCAATCATACAACTAGTACTTACAAGTACTACATCAATGATGATCAAATGGAAAACACAAGAAGTTAGAACCACAAACCATGGTCTTCTCATTAAGTCACAAAAATAAGAATGTAGAAAACATACTACATAGATATTGATTCAACGCTACTATAGATTGGAATGCCAATAGAAAATACAAAATAGCGTGGACACTAGAACCATAGATGGAAAATTTTCATAGCCAATGACTATCAGTAGTCCTCCTCAATGCCATAATCATTAGAATTTGTGTATTACCATTGTTGTCTCATCCATCATCCTCCTCCTCTATACCTAATCCAATATATGCATTTTCTAGTGTGGAGGATGAACACTCAAGACGATCACCATCATCCAAAGTGACCAGCTATAGCATTAGTCTAGAGGGAGTGCCCTAGGCTCCACACTACACCAATGAAGAAGCCCTAGATGCAGGAGGAAAGGGAGATCTAGCATGGTGAAGGAAGCCTTAATGTTAGCCCTAAATGCTTCCCTATGAAGAAGTAGTAATACGCAGCCATGGAAATGAAGGCAAAAACCCTAGCTGTAGGTCTAAGGAGAAGAGATGCCGTAAACCTAATTTCTACATTTCCTAATGGAGATGGCACCTAAACATCATCCTAGAAGAAGTGCTCTATACATGGAATGCCCTTGCTATCATGAAAGGAAAAGCCCTTATCCTATATGCAGTCATGAAAGGAAAATCCCTTACCTTATACGCCGTCATGAGTGAAAGAGAAATCACTGAAGATAGTTGGGAAAGGACAAAAGGATCCATGGATTCCTCATCCCTCTTCAAATTCACCAAGGGTAAATTTGAAGCAGAGTATATCATCATAATGGCGTAGCATAAGCTTTTGATGGCCTACCTACAGATCACTTCAATGGGAAGTCCGTATCTCAGGGTGAAAGGAAAGGCAGATGCCTTGCTTACAATAAGTTCAGTCATTGTGTGAAGGAGTGTACAAACGGCAGGGGTACAACTATTGATGAAGATAACAATCATTCTAGGGACATATTCAATGACCAAAGGAATGATAGATAATGCAGGTCATCAAGGAAACGATTGACTCTTCAAGGAAAGCAAGGAACCCTAGGTATGAAGAATCAAATGTTGTTTTTGATAAGATAAAGAAGCATTATCTTATATTGGCCCTCTCCTTCAGATTCTATGGGAAGTTGGCTTATTGATTGTAGTGCTTCAAGGAACTTCATCAGTTAGAAGGGTGCTCTCTCGAATTTGGTAAGAAACAATCATGGGATTATACTTGGAGTTGATGCCACCTATCTCAGAAAGGGTGTAGGAAATGTTACCCCTCAATTGAATGAGGGTAACTCGATTCATTTACAGAATATCTTTTATGTACTTGATAGTAAGAAAAGCCTGGTGTCCATTTCAACAATGGAAGCCAAAGGTTTCAGGGTGGCATTCATCGATGGAATGGTACGTGTTTGAAAATAGAATTTTCAAAGATGCTTTTACTCATGGGTTCAGTGTTGGTAATTTGTATCATGTTGCAGGATGGTCCATTAGGGACCATGTTAGTTGACACATCTCATCTATAGCACCAGAGGTCTACTTACTGTGGGTCCCTACCCGATGTGAGTCAGATGGTGACTAGGATGTCTGAATTTAGAAGGTACATGTCTAAGATGTACTGAAGGAAAATCATACAAAGGGACCATTCCCTTCATGTAGTAGGTTCACAAGGTTGTGTTGAAGTTTCTATGTTTACTTAGTTAGAAACCCTCCATGCACTTTATCTAATTTATTCCTACCTACTTTTTCTTTTCCTTAACAAGTTATTTACAATGTAAATACTAAAATAAACAGTATTTCATGCTGAACATATTACAGATTAGCAACTAAAAGAAACAGAAACCAACACACCATATGACACCATTATTTTTGGACCAATGTCCCTGGAAAAACCTAATGCAGGAAAATCGGTGCAGCTATCTAAGAGTTTTTTTATTAAGCTATATCAGAGTACAATCTGGGTGTCAAAACTAGCTTACCCAACAAAGAATTTCCTTAGCAGTAATACCTCACAGTTTCTGACAGATCTCTTGGCTGAAAACCCAGATAATCATTCTAGCAGCTCCTCAACACAAAACTACACTAAAACCCCAGCATCTGCCCAATATAGACTGTGTCAACCTCTCCTTGCCCAGTGTTGGCCTTGCTTTAGCCTATCTAGGCCTGTGTCAGCCCCAAGAGGCCATGCATCAGCTCTCTGGGCCTCTGTGTCAGATACGCTGGGCTCTCTAGTGCTCTGCGCAACACTTGGCTACCTCTGCGTGGCCCTGCGTGAGCACTGGCTACTCCTACATCACTTCCTCTAGCTAATCTGCTACTCTCTCGGCACTATCTCTGCCTCTCTGGCTCTTTGTACTCAAATGCCCCTCAACTTCTCTCTTGATAACTCATTCTATCTCTCTTAGAAAGCCTCACTCTAGAGAATAGAATGATTGATCATCTGGTGTGTTCTCCAAGTGGCCCTCAAGCCTCCTCTTACAATTTTCTTGTTGACATATCAACAGCTGAGATTAAGTCCCTAATCAATGAATAAGATTAGATTTGGCTTGACCCTTGTCGTTTGGAATATTTTGACATAGTTTCATATTAATCCACATTAATATTTTAATTTCCCTAAGTTTAGACTTAGGGTCCATATTAAAAATATTAATTATTTTAATATCTCCTGAACTATTTCGAATTTTCCCAAACCCTTTCTGGGTATTGGAGATCTCATGTGTTCCAACTCTCCACCAAATTTCTTGGCTCGAGCACATCCGGTGCTACCACAAATCAACGGCTTGGAACAACCCAAGGGGTTTGAGATTCATCGAGAATCTCATGTATGCAGGTGGAAGAAAGCCCTTTATGGCTTGAAGCAAATCACCCCAGGTTTGATATGAGAGGATTGATAATTGTCAAATGAAGTTGAGATTCACTAAGAGTGAAGTCAATCCAAACCATTGTTTGAAGATTATGGATGATAGACCTCTCATACCAACACCTTCTAAGAACGACATATTTCTGATAGGTGCAGACCCTCTCACTTGCAAAAGTAAGAGGGAGTTGGATTCCGGATGTGGAATGGTAAACTGCAAGACCGTGACTACCTCGAGGATCTTAACTTTTAGAAGTTATATTGTGATGATGCTGTACCAGATTTGGGAAATGCCTCTAAGTTTCATAAACTCATTTGCATTGATATTCTTGGTGAACTTTCATCCGTATATATGTTTTGCAGTTAACATGGTGAGATCATATTTGGTTGAGCCTCACTGGATTGGTGTCAAGAATCTTATTAGATATCTTCGGGGCACAATCTCTCATGGATTGAGATACACTTCTTGAAAGATGAAGCTGCATGATTATTCGAATGTTGACTGGGTAGGTAATGGGGAGGATCACTAAAGAACTTCTCAGTGCTAGTTCTCTTTGGATTCTACTTCGTTATCATGGATGAGCAAGAAGCAAAAGTCGGTTGCTATAAGCATTGCCAAGATTGAATACATAGCTACAAGTATGATCTTGTGTGAAGCTCCCTGGTTGTGGAAGCTCTTTAGTGTGTTGTTTGTACACATGATGAATACCACTGTGATCCTCTGTGACAACTAGGGGGGATTCGATTGTTGAGGAATATTGTATTCGATGAATGCTCCAGTAGATAGACATCAGATACTACCTTATATAGGACATGGTAAGTCGATGAGCGAGGAGGCTCCATCGCATTGAGACTGATGTACAGGTCGCAGACATTTTGTCAAAGCCCAGGGGAAAGGTCAAATCTGTGACTTTCCCAAACAACTTGGAGTCATTGAGAGACCCTCCTATAAGGGCGTTGCATGTTGCATGCATTGAGCTTTGGGAGATCTAGGGGGCTTGGGGTACTTATTAGAGCAAAACACAACCATAGGGTGACTCATCCTCCCCTAATGGTGCGTTGTGTACATAGTGAATAGCTTAGCGTTCCCCTGTGATGCCTCGAGGTGACTTTGGGATAGGATGATTCATTCTCCTATGAGCCAGGATGATTAGTTCTCCTATGGGACAGATGATCAGTTCCCCTATCGAGGCATCCTACCCATGTAGTCTGAGACTCATTGGAAGTACCTCTCATCTGATTAATGAGCAGGGAAATGGGGTTAGGGACCATAGTAGTACTATCGATGACAACAAGATATATGGTACAAAAATGGTGCAAAAGTATGGACAACAATATGTATGGTGTAGCAGAATGGACAACAAGATGTATGGTGCAACAATGGTGCAGCAGTATGGACAGCAAGATGTATGGTGCAATAATGGGACAATAATGCTACATGGTACTGCAATGATACAGGAATGGGACAGCAAAGGCAACGTGGTGCAGTATGGTGCAACATATGGTAAAACAATGGGACAAAAATGGTCAATGGCATATAGTGCACAATGGGACAACAATGGTACAATGGTACAACATGGGACAACTAGTATTTAGTGCAGCAAATTCATGGTGTTGTTATGGTATGGCAAAGCACAACGGGACAACCATGACATTGTGCAGCAGTGGCACAATGGGATAGCCATGACATAGTGCAGCAGTGGCACAACGGGATAGCCATGACATAGTGCAGTAGTGGCACAATGGGATAGTCTCATCAAGAGGTGTAGGATTGATCTAAAGATCATCCGATTCCAACGTGTATTCATGGAGATATGAATTTATTTGTGTTATGTTAAAATTTGTCAAGGAATTACAGCAACCAAATTACCCACATCTATCCTCAATGTTTTATTATAAATAGAAGAGGTTTTCAAGTCATTTTGTACACACACTTAACTCTTAATCTCTCCCCACTTGTTTTATGTTTTGCTGGCTAGAGAGATCTAGATGATGAAGCCCTAGATGCAAGAGGAAATGAGATAGCTTGGTTGTAGTCAAGAAGTATTCTATACATTGTCCTAATAGAGATATGATGCCCTAACCACATTCCAAACTAGGAGTTGAACTTCTTGTTAAGTTATGCACTAATCTGCTATCAAGGGAGGGCTAATGCTACCCTAAACGTAGTCTTAAAGGAAGAGTCATAGCCGCAGCCTTGGAGGAGCCTTAGTTGCTGTACAACATGCCTTAGCCGCAAGCCTTATGTGCTATCATAGAGGGATTAAATCATAGTGAAGAAAGGCTCCTTCGATGTCCCAAAAGAAGGCTCTTCATCACAGCAAGGAGGCTTCCATACACTGTCAAAGGAAGCTCCAAAAGGGCCCTAGTCACAGTCTTCTATTCATAGCTAAGATGCTGTCAAAGGGAGCCTAAATAAACCTCTAATCCACAATAAGTAAGATACTCAATACCATTCTTAAAGGATGTTTTTTAGGTGTTGTTCAAGTAAGGAGACCTATCACGTCTTAGCCATAGTCTTGAAGCCCAACTGCGTTGAAGGGAGAAGTCTCTACAACTGTCTTATGAGGAGGACCTATATGCTTTCAAAAGAGGTTCTAACCAGTAGTTAAGGAGGGCTCTAATATGCTAGCTAGAGGAACTATAAACCACTATAAAGGAAGGCTTCACAGTTATGATGAGGTCCTAAGCTACAACAATGAGATACCCCAATCCGCTGATGGGAAGAAGCCCTAACCGCATATCGAGACTTGAAGGATCAACATTGTATTTCAGTGGCAACATGATGATGACAACATTGTGATTGAAATTGTTCCTAAGGATTGTTTATAAGGTCGGTAACCTACAGTCATATTATATTAATGAAATTTGTCATAAACCAAAGTTCAAATTAGCAGACTCAGAATGAGTCAAGTCCTTGTAGGACTTATACTACTGCATTGATATCATTTGCTGACTGAAGATTAGAGGCCACACTTGTTGCTGGGCTAGGCCACAAGCCATAGCCAGCAGCAAAGGTATTGACTTGAAAGCATGACAATGGTGGAGCTGCACCTTGAAGTCATGCATTGGTAACTGCGTGAAGGAAGAGGATTGAATGTTGACACCATATCTCATAAAGCAGTTACCACTAGTGCAACAAGAAGTTATCAGTGTTTTTGGGAGCTGTATTGGGTCAAGGGTTGACCATTTTCAACTCAGTTGGATGAGCATCCTATTGGTGCCATATGGATGAACTACAGAATAAGGTTCTGTCTAGTTTAACCAGCACTGACTTCTCTGGTCAAGCATTTTCTACTGCTGTCATAAATATCAGTTTTGTATATTTCTACTATCTCTCTACTGAACTATTGAAGATCATAAGAAGATTTGATCAAGGGTTTCCCAACATTGGGTTTGTCCCTGGCTAGCATCATATCTAGTGTCCTCTTGTCTTGGCTTGTCTTCTGCAATTTATGTTTATGTTATATCTGCATTTTACTATCATGTTAAATGTGATTGCTAATTTGGAATTGATATTGAGTTAATATGGAAAATTGAAGTAAATTTTCTCTAAGCATAAAACCTACCTAAATTAACAATAACCCTTTGAGTGCTATTATTTATTGAGTGTACTGCTTGAATTGAAATTGGGCTAGGTAGTGTTGAAGCCCCAAAAATCGAGTCGACAACAAGGGGGATACCCACCCGGTCTGGACCTTGGTTAGCATCTCCTTATCCGTTTGGTATCGTGGGTCTGACTGGGGATGACAGGACCAGTTTCCCGACCTTGGGTGTATGTGTGTGTGTGTGGAGAGTTTGGACTATGCTGATCGAAGGGGAATTTAAAGCAAATCTAATTTAGACTCTTTAAACTAACACTATGCTATTGTAGTCTAATAAGAAACAACACATCTAATCTACACTAACCTGGGGTGTATGTCTTCTATTATGCGATCTAAAAAGATTTCGAATAATAACTGGTAATAAAGATCATTCAGCTATCATAAGAATAGAAATTATTAAAGATAAACTATTTTGCATAAGAAGTTAGGCAAAACAGTTATGAGCAGTATATCCCATAATAAGTTACTTATATGTCATATACAAACAATATGACTCCACCGTACAAAAGTGCCAAATGATAACCCATACATTCATATAATGACATATAAACAATTGAAACTATAAATCACTTAAAGAACATAAGCAGAAATAGTCAAGAGATAAAAGTACCATTTATGACTGGTTCCACTCATAAGCTTCAAGCAACAATGATTTATCTCTCCTTGTTCTAACATCTACTAAGAGTACAGAAGTGCAACATCCAGTAGCGGATATCATACACAAACATTAATAAACCTTGATCCGTCCATTCATCAAAACCACCTCTGAGGGCGCAAAAGTGCATGTTCTGAGGACGAGTTTTTGACAAATCTCCGGACCCTTCTCTAAATGCATGAGAAGGGTTTAAATACTGCTAACTAATTAACTTGATTACATAAATTTGGGATCCGGTTTTCAAATGACCATCCCTATGATAAAGCAAATTATTTCTAAAATTAAATCTTAACTTTGAACTATTTCTGTATTTGCTCCTTAGTGCTGTGAGTGTGCAGCATTCATCTGAGAGGAGTTGGTTGGTTGCCTTTCCCTTTGTGCGTGTTATAAAAATAGAAGTAACAAGGGTCGACACCACTTTTTTGATAAACTATCAGATATTTTAGAGAATCTCCCGCTGACTGAATGTATACTTGGTAATAACTCGAATTTTTCTCAAACTGGATCTGCTTTTGCTATTTTGGTTTTCTGTCTTCGTGAATGACTTGATGAGTCAGAAGAATTTACTTTCCGAGCAATTCTCTGGATTGGAAACTGCCTTTGTTCTTCATTCCGGGATTTTCTGTCGTGTAAGCATCAGGTATCTTTGTAGCCATGCTGCTTTTGTGCGCCTTTGATTCTGAGTTTCAGATGGCCTCTCGGTCGTTAGCATCCACTGAGTGATACTTTGGAATCTGTAGTCCTATTGTATGTGGTTCTTGCTTCTGAAGAAGTCTCTTCTGTGGCCTCTGAGCATCGGCGCTTTCCTCTTTTCCTTAGATGTTTCCTGCAAAAGAAAAATTACTCCATTTTATCTCCTGTTTTATAGTTTACGTAAAGGAAAAGAGTAAATGAAAAATAAAGTTTGATATGAAAGCTTCAGATCTTGCGTGTGCATAATCATGACATTCAAAGTGAACTGACTCTTCGAAAAACGAAAAGTAGCCATTCGTACGATCATTAATTTCTTTTTACAGGCGCGCGCCTAATTCTGATTAAAGGATAGCTTTCCCTTGAATGTTGTGCTGAGCAAGATTTCGCATTTCGTCGCAGATCGCAGATCACAGATTGCAGATTTGTATTACAACATTGTGGTATCGCAATATTGGATCATCGCAGATCACAGATTGTGGATCAGAGATTGAAAATCACAAATCGCACATCGCGGGTATTAGTCATTGCGTCTTACTCTATGTGGATGCTGCGATATGCGATGTCGCACATCAGCCGTCGGGGATTTCTTAAGCCTCTCCTATTAAGAGCGCTTATGGTAAATGCGATGCGTTGAGTTTAGCATCGCTTCTTCGTGGTTTGATACGCTTATAAAAAGAAGTGTTTCCTTTGCTTTGTTGCGATAAGATTCTAAGGAAAAACAAAAATATTCAAGGGGAATTTGATGAATTTTTTACTAAGGGTCCCCCATTTGCTCGGTGTTGTTGCTAATACCAAACAAAAGAGGGGGGGTTGTTGGTGACCACAACAATGGAATTTCACTGGGAAGAACCAGTTATCTCTGACTTTCTATTGAACTTCAACTTCCGAAACAAAAAAAATTTCGTCAGTCTAAACTTTGTTATGGACAGATAGAGTACATTTGTCTTATCCTATCAATGATACTTTATTGCAACCTTTCTGCATTCCATTCGTTTGCTTCCTATGGTTCAACCCTTGTATTTACACCAGCCATTACTTGGTCCCTTTTTTAAAGATAAAATGAGGTCATCTCTGCTATGCTGGTCATTTAAAATATGCTCATTTATCGTAGGTAGAGCCTCTGTTGCCCGCAGGTGTCCATAGTCTCCACAGGGTTACCTGTTACCCAACAATGATCCTTTATCATGCTTAAAGATATCTACAACTTTTTCAGAGAGAAAACCATTTTTATACTTTTTCTTTTTTTTATTCTCCAAAGAAAATGTCTTGGTTTGGTGGCTAATTTATGACACAGTCATTCACTTGATTTACACTTTTGCTGAACAAGCTGGCTCGTGATGAGACCCCTTGTCTTTTGATTGCAACAATCTTAAGTCGTTGCCCTGTTTTGGTGGACAGTATTGGCAATGTCAGCAAGTTATAATATCTGTGATCATGATAAGCCAGCTCGTGATGAGACCTCTTATTCTTTGAGATACATATTGCTTTCTCGGATTACTTCTCTGAATGCTGCGATTTCCTTTAGCAGGGAGGAACCCATTGTTTTTCCTTAAGAAAGTTCTGGACGATAATAATAGAGTTCAAAAAATAGCAGTTTTACAGAGAGTGCTCATTTTATAATTGATACCTTTCATTGTGCTGATATAAAACAAGGTTTTTGCCAAAGGTTTCTTTCATAAAAAATTTTGAAGTCAGAACTAGTATCATATCTAGAGTAAAGTTGGAGTCTATTTGTCATAATAAAGATCATATTTTCGAAAAAAAGTTATTGTTTGTGCAAGCGAAAAAACAAGATCTGACAGAGGATATGGTGTCCAATTTAACGCGAATTCCTGTAGTAATCATGTACAACTGGTTTTATTTCTAAGAAAGAAGAACAAAAAGCTATCCTACAAAAACTAGAAGAGTTATCTTCTATGGAAAGTATATTTTCAAGATTTGTCCATTAACAGGCAAGGAATCCTTTCTACCTGCTAAATCCTGCAACACAAACATTGACGGGCCTATGACTTCTACAATCTGAAAAGGACCAAGCCACATTTTCTGGAATTTTGTATGTTTGCCTTTCTCTTCAAGAGCCTTATCCCATTTCAAAACTAGATCTCCCATATGAAAGTTTTTTCTGGTTATTATGCTTGAGTCAAAAGAGGATTTTATTAGTGCTTGGTGATGAGCATGGGTTTTCTTAGCTTGCACTCGTTGTTCTTCCAATTTAATTATTCCCATCTGTCTTAGTTGTAAGGAGGAAGTAGATACTTCATCGATGTACTGTACTAAAGACAAGGAAGGAATCATTAAATGGGTTGGAAGAACCAATTCCTTCCCATAAACTAAGTTAAAGGGAGAAGTGCCGATTGAAGCCTTCTTCGTTATTCTATCTGCCAATAAAGCGTTTACCAAGGTTTTGTGCCAATTCTTCTGGCTCTGGTCAACTGTCCTTTTAATAATCCTGATTAGGTTTTTATTTGTTGACTCAGCCAATCCGTTTCCTTGTGGATAGTAGTTGGATTAATATTTTAGTTTAAACCCTCTTTTAAGTGCAAAATCAGTCATTGCATTTCCAGAAAAGTAAGAAGCATTATCAAAAATTAAAGCTGATGGAAATCCAAATCTAGTGATTATAAATTGATCAATGAACTCAATGATATTTTTAGAATTAGCTATCTTGAGAGGTACCGCTTCTACCCATTTAGTAAAATAATCAGTTGCCGTGAGGATATACCTATGCTGCTTAGAAGAGTGAGGAACGATCTCACCTATTACGTCCAAGCCCCATTGACTGAATGGTTGCTCAATGTTTACCGGCTGTAGTGGCATGGACGGTTTCCTTTGTCTCCCTCCAGTAGTTTGGCAGATTTGGCATTTCCTCACGTAACTGTGTGAGTCTTTGAATAGTGTGGGCCAATAATACCCTGCTCATAAGATCTTGTGTGCGGTGGCATCTCCAGCATAATGTCCGCCTGCAGGTCCATCACCGAGTTCCTGCAAAACCTTTTCGGATTCAGTTTTCTCGAGACACCTAAGAAGCACATAATCATAATTTCTTTTAAAAAGAACATCATCTATGAGCTGATATTGTTTAGCCTTTAATCTCAAGGCTATTTTCTTAGTGTGATCCAGGTGAGCTGGAGCATACCCGTTTTTGAGATAATAAATGGTGTCAGCGTATAAATATTCTATATCGTTTAGGCTTACCTCATACATTTGTACTTCCTTAGACGAGCTTTCAGGAAAATGCGATGCTCCAGCCAACAATTTGCAGAAGCCTTGGCCTCTCACAATGCTTGCTGGTTTGATTTCAAGGTCATATTCCTGTAAAGCAGTGATCTAATTCACTCGTTTTTCACCCACATCTTTCTATATTAAAAGATTTCTTACCACTAGAAATGGTACTATGAACTTGGTATGGGTTTTAAGTAAGAAAGGTCTAAAATACTTGATCGCTTTGAAAACGACATATGATTTTTCTGAGGCGAATGTGTATAAGATAAAAGATTCTGAAAAATTCGGGGTTGCTAAAGACGGAGCATTAATGATAGCCTGTTTGATCAGATTGAATGCTTCATGTTCGTCCAGACCCCATTCGAAATTTGAATTCTTCTTGATCATGGTTTGCAAAGGAGAAACAATTCTTGAAAAATCCGGGAAAAATCTTTTCACAAAATTGATTTGACCAAGAAAAGATTGCATGGCCTTTTTATTATGAGGCAGGGATATTTCGGAAATTTCTTTGATTCTATTAGGTTCAATGTGAATACCATATTTTGATACTATGAATCCTAGAAGTTTCCCTTCACTTAATGCAAAAAAAGATTTCTTTCGGTTAAGTGAAATCCCATACCTTAAACATCGTTGAAAGATCTGTTTTAAGTCTCTGAGATGGTCACCTCGCTTCTTTGAGTATACTGTTATATCATCCAAATAAATCACTATGGCTTTATTGACCAAACCTTTGAATGCGATGTCCATAGCTCTTTGAAACATAGCGCCGGCATTGATTAAACCAAATTGCATCTTTCGATATGCATATGTGCCCCATTTGGTTCGAAACGTGGTTTTTAGCTGATCATCGGGATGTACCAGCACTTGGTTGTATCCTGAAAATCCATCCAAAAAAGACATTAATTCTGAACTTGCTACTGCCTGTAATATCTGCTCCATAGGAGGGAGGGGAAAATTATCTTTTAGACAGGCTTTGTTGAGATTCCAAAAATCGATGCAGATTCTAATATCTCCGCTTTTCTTTCTAACGGGTACCATATTGGAGACCCACTTGGAATGTCTGATGGGGAAAATTATTCTAGCTTTTAACAACTTATTTAGCTTAGTCTTTATTTGGCTTTCTAGATTGGGGTGGATTTTTCTGAGTTTCTGCTAGACAGGCTTTTCATTGTCGATCATAGGGATAGTGTGTTGGATAATGGAAGTGTCGCATGTCTTCAGCTCGTCGTAATTCCAGGCGAAAACATTTTTGTATTGTCTCAAGAGACGAATGTATGCTAGTTTTTCTTCAGGAGTTAGGCCGTGGTCTAGACTAACGTTTTGTGGTTTATCATCGGTTCCTAGGTTTACTGATTCATAGTTCAGAGTTGAACTGTAGAGCTTAGAATTGGTAGACCTCTTAAACCGACTTTTCAGATCATATAAGTCTTCTAACTTAACCATCAATTTTGGTATAGCATTATCAGTGCTAGTTTGTTGTATTTGTTTATCGTGGTGGTCCTCGTCAATTATTTGATTGGAGTAGGATCCTTCTGAGGCGAGGAAATTTACAATATCAGGATCGTCATTGAATACTCTGCAGTTTGTAATGTTGTCAGGGACGGACGATTTAAAGATTAATTCTATCGAGAATCTATCTGGGCTAAAATCTTCGGAGGGAATGAGTCTAGAGGCTACATTGGCTAAAAGGTCTGCGCTCGCATTTTGAATTCTGGGGATTGAGAAAATATTGAATGCCATGAAATGCTCAGTCAGATCCTGTACTAGAGATTGATAGTGTTTCAAATGAAATGATAGGCAATGTATGGTGTTACGTACCAGTTTGACCACAATCTCAGAGTCTCCATAGACTTGAAGGTATTTGACATTCAACCCAATTTCTTTGTATAAGCCTTGTACCAAGGCCTCATATTCTGTTGTATTGTTCGTGCAATCAAATTCAAGTCTGCATG
Source organism: Pinus taeda (assembly GCA_000404065.3). Taxonomy (NCBI): domain Eukaryota; kingdom Viridiplantae; phylum Streptophyta; class Pinopsida; order Pinales; family Pinaceae; genus Pinus; species Pinus taeda. Next base: position 129,690 of record APFE031093023.1, read on the forward strand.
TAAGCATTGTCTTGTTTCCTTCTGGACTAATCAGAACGCATCCTGCTCCCGCTCCTTCGTTAGATTTAGATCCATCAAAATATAATTTCCAAAACAAAGATGTATTTACAGGTTCTTCTACAAAATTAACGCAATTTGAATTATCATTTTGGGAAACATTTTCTACTTGGGATACAACTAATTTTTCTAAGTAAGATGATGTATGAGCATTGAAATTGACGAGGAAAGAATCTATTGAGTAATTGCCTATGATGCTATTGTTATATGCTATCGCTTCATTCTCTCCCTCCAATTCTGTTACTATGTATTTCTGGTGTAATTCTCGTTCAACCTTTATTTGGTTTGGTTTACCATTATATGGTAACCACATGTGAGACCAGTCGGTTGAGAAGTATCCACGGAGTTTTTCAGACCAATCCCTGCTGAGAATTAGGCCATAGAATTCAGGGATATCAGCTACTAGAATGTCGATAACCTGACAAACCTTGGGGTTAGACGACAATCTTATGGTGACTTGATTAAGTTCACCAATCACTTCGACTTGAGACTGATCAAGCTGAACTATTTGTACCGCAGATTTTTGTGGTTGAACATTTAACTTGGCACATATTGATCTGGGTAAAATATTTGTTGAAGATCCAGAATCTACTAAACAATTGTGCACGTTTTTATTCAAGATTTCATAAGTGAGCAAAAAGGGGGGAGTGTGAGATATTGATCTTCCTCCAATCAGGCGATGTCATTTGGATCGATCTTATTGGCCATGTTGATTGGGGGTCTTCCCATGTTGTGTGTAGCTACAGCTATAGGCAAAGATGTGGTGGGTACGACGTGTAATTCTTTCATCATTATCTTCTGTTGATGTTTTAATTTGCTCAATTCATAAAGAGTGATATTAGCCCTAGTCTTTTTCATGTCATCAATAATGTTGTAATCCATTTCATCCGACACTTTAGTGTCTTTGATGGAGGTGTTTGATCTGATTGGACTGGGCTAGATGAGTCGCCTTCGCGGTTGTTTTCTTGTTGCGACTTTTTCTTTACTTAGGGCTTCGCCTTTTCTGCTTGGGGTAGTTTGGGGAGGATCAAGTGGTTTTTGCTTCGTTGTTAACCGGAAATGCTTCTTGATCTTCTTCTTGTGGGAGGATGAAATCCCACATTCCTTGTAGTTCCACAACTTCTTCATCATCGGTTTGTCCTTCAATGGTTCTCTCCTCTTCTTCCTCTTCTTCGGATTCGACATTTGAGATAGCGTTGGGTGGTTTCGTATCCATTGAAGGGCCTATTTTAAAAGTTCTATAGGGCTTTTTCAAAGAAGTTTCTGCCACTTGTTTCTTTATTTCGATCATCTCATTGGACATGGTCTTTAATACTTTCTGTAACCCTTCCAAATTGAAAGGGTTTTTGTCTGTTTCTTCTTGGGGTCTTCCTTGAAGGAGATCTTTTTAGATTTGCATTCTTCTATCGCAGATCTCTTCTCTAAAGCTACAACACATCTCTCTACCACTATCGCCTCTGTCAGGTTTTCAACTAAAGTTGTTCTATTCGTCCTATCTACGAAGACTGCTAGATTTGATGGTAAGGTTGTGATATACCACTCACATCGCACTTCTTCGCTAGGTTGGGAAGTAGCGGGGATTTTGTTGAGGATCTTATTGAATCGTAAATTGAAATCTTTGATGGGTTCTTTAGTTTCAGCTTTAAGATTGGATAGGTCACTGATTAACGTTGTCGTTGATCTATCATCACCAAATTTGGTGAGGAATTGACTTTGAAAGATGTCTCGACTTGTTATAGACCTGGAAGGTAACGAAAAGTACCATGACCTGGCTGTTCCTTGCATTGTATAGGGAAAGAGCCAGACCATAGTATCTTCATTGGTAACTCCATTGAGATTGACAGAGAGCATGAAATTGTTAATGTGCTCTTCAGCTAGCATGCCTGCTTCTGGGTTGAACTTGGGTAGCCATTTCTCAAGATGAGGCGGTATTTGGCTCAGGGGTGGAGGCATAAAAACCGCTCCAGGATTGTTCCACGGAGCTTGAGCCATCTTTGAGCTACTGGTAATTGCAAGTGTAGGAGATAATCCTTGAGGATTTGAAGATGTAGATAATATGATCTTGGATGATTGGGGAAGAGGGGTTGTGGAAGGTGGATGAGTGATTTGGAATGGAGATGTGGGCGGTCGACTTCACGGTGAAGGGGTTGAGATGGATGATGTAGATGAAAGAGTTTCACCGTCAGAGTGCAGTGATGTTTTCCTTGCTCTTTTTCTGGTGGGAAGAGGGAGTTCGGTTGGCTGGATGCCAAATTTTCCGCTCTTTAACCTGGTCAGGGGATGAGCAGGATTGTATTGTGAAGTCACACTGCTTTGAGATTTATCAAACCCTATTGAAAAAATAGAAAAACCCTGGAGTTTATGAATAAGGTTTTGAACTTCAGGGGGTTCGATGATAGGTTGGTCTAAAATATTAGGGTATGTAGCAGCGGTTATTATTCGACCGACTTGGGATTCTGAATTTAAATTTTCTGGGGAAGTCGGGGGAGTTGTTGAGGTTGATTTACTCTCAAAATGGTATTTAGATTTTGATTTAGGTGCCATTCATAGTTCAGGCCCTCCTTCTAGCGCCAAATATGTTGAAGCCCCGAAAATTGGGTCAACAACAAGGGGGATACCCACTCGGTCCGGACCTTGGTTGGCAGCTCCTTATCCGTTTGGTATAGCGGGTCTGACTGGGGATGACAGGACCAGTTTCCCGACCTTGGGTGTGTGTGTGTGTGTGTGTAGAGTTTGGACTATGCTGATCTAAGGGGAATTTAAAGCAAATCTATTGTAGACTTTTAAACTAACACTATGCTATTGTAGTCTAATAAGAAACAACACATCTAATCTACACTAACCCGGGGTGTATGTCTTCAATTATGCGATCTAAAAAGATTTTGAATAATAACTGGTAATAAAGATCATTCAACTATCATAAGAATAGAAATTATTAAAGATAAACTATTTTGCATAAGAAGTTAGGCAAAACATTTATGAGCAGTATATCGCATAATAAGTTACTTATATGTCAAATACAAACAATATGACTCCACCATACAAAAGTGCCAAATGATAACCCATACATTCATATAATGACATATAAACACACTTAAAGAACATATGCAGAAATAGTCAAGAGATAAAAGTACCATTTATGACTGGTTCCACTCATAAGCTTCAAGCAACAATGATTTATCTCTCCTTGTTCTAAAATCTACTAAGAGTACATAAGTGCAACATCAGTAGCGGATATCAGACACAAACATTAATAAACCTTGATCCATCCATTCATCAAAACCACCTTTGAGGGCACAAAAGTGCATGTTCTGAGGACGAGTTTTTGACAAATCTCCGGACCCTTCTCTAAATGCATGAGAAGGGTTTAAATACTGCTAACTAATTAACTTGATTACATAAATTTGGGATCCGGTTTTCAAATGACCGTCCCTCTGATAAAGCAAATTATTTCTAAAATTAAATCTTAACTTTGAACTATTTTTGTATTTGCTCCTTAGTGCTGTGAGTGTGCAACATTCGTCTGAGAGGAGTCGGTTGGTTGCCTTTCCCTTTGTGTGTGTTATAAAAATAGAATTTACAAGGGTCAGCAACACGTTTTTGATAAACTATCAGATATTTTAGAGAATCTCTCGCTAACTGAATGTATACTTGGTAATAACTCGAATTTTTCTCAAACTGGATCTGCTTTTGCTATTTTGGTTTTCTGTCTTCATGAATGACTTGATGAGTCAGAAGACTTTACTTTCCAAGCAATTCTCTGGATTGGAAATTGCGTTTGTTCTTCATTCCGGGCTTTTCTATCGTGTAAGCTTTAGGTATCTTTGTAGTCATGCTGCTTTTGTGCGCCTTTGATTCTGAGTTTCAGATGGCCTCTCAGTCGTTAGCATCCGCTGAGTGATACTCTGGAATCTGTAGTCCTATCGTATGTGGTTCCTGCTTCTGAAGAAGTCTCTTCTGTGGCCTCTGAGCATCGGTGCTTTCCTCTTTTCCTTAGATATTTCCTGCAAAAGAAAAATTACTCCATTTTATCTCCTGTTTTATAGTTTGCATAAAGGAAAAGAGTAAATGAAAAATAAAGTTTGATATGAAAGCTTCAGATCTTGCGTGTGTATAATCATGACATTCAAAGTGAACTGACTCTTCGAAAAATGAAAAGTAGCCATTTGTACGATCATTAATTTCTTTTTACAGGTGCGCGCCTAATTCTGATTAAAGGACAGCTTTCCCTTGAATGTTGTGCTGAGCAAGATTTCGCGTTTCGTCGCAAATAGCAGATTTGTATTACATCATTGTGGTATCGCAATATTGGATCATCGCAGATCGCAGATTGTGGATCAGAGATCGCAAATCGCAAATTGCACATCACGGATATTAGTCATTGCGTCTTACTCTATGCGGCTGCTGCGATATGCAACGTCGCACATTGGTTGTCGGGGATTTCTTAAGCCTCTCCTATTAAGAGCGCTTATGGTAAATGGGATGCGATGAGTTTAGCATCGCTTCTTCGTGCTTTGATACGCTTATAAAAAGAAGTGTTTCCTTTGCTTTGCTGCGATAAGATTCTAAGGAAAAACAAAAATATTCAAGGGGAATTTGATGAATTTTTTACTAAGGGTCCCCCATTTGCTCGGTGTTGTTGCTAATACCAAACAAAAGAGGGGGGGTTGTTGGTGACCACAACAGGTAGCGAAATAGAGACATTGAGTTTTCTTCTAAGTCTGGCTACTTGTCTATGATTTATGGCACATATGCAAGCCTTGAAAGTGTGAGAATGCACAAGAATAATCTCTTGGGATAAATACCCATTTGATTATAAGGACTTCTCTTACATTGATGTGAAAGTGTCAGCAAGGAAATTTGCAGATATCTTAACACAGAAACAAGCAATCACATTCCATTAAAATGCACTTAACTTTACATATGCCCAAAAGCAGAGGAAATAACTAAGCTGGAATCCGATCCAAGAAAATGCCCCATATTATCATCCTATGCTTAGTAATGCTTACAAGAAAATGGGTTCGGTATGTGTTTAAAGTCTGTACAATAAAAAAGGAAGAATCTAAAGGTAGCCCCAACAATCTGAACAGGCAATAGAATATCAGTTTACAAGTCAATCTAATAATGTAGCACATATGGACTCGTCTTGATATTTCTGCCTTAAGTTTACTAGCTATTTCACTTGTCAAAGCGAAGGATATTCCATTCGATTATGTGTATACAATGGGCCAGTATATTAAGCACTGAGGAATCAGATGAATGCAGCTGATTTTATCTCCCTAGAGGTACCACTGGTGTATTCTAGCTATGTAAGTGTCATTTAAAAAGGTTGCAAGTTTTCACATATTACAAAAATACGTGAATAAATGGCAAGATCATAAGCAACTACACAAACAACAACTGCTTTCCATTGAGAAGAATCTATATACCCCTCTCAAGGTCCTGCAAGGCAATGACATGGATTGAAAAGAATATATATACTCTTCTCAAAATATTCCTAGTTCTCTAAGTCACAATCGAGCCTCAAGAACTTAACAGTTGTGAAGCATTGAAACCCATATTCTTGTACTCTATTTTTCATCATATGATTAAGACAATAAAAAACTATAAAAACATATGTATCCTATTGATAAAATTGATATACCCCTATCAAGGTCTTTTAATGCAAAATCGGCTAGATTCACCCAATTTTGGGTTGCAGTGTAGGTATCCGTATACTGCTCAACCACAACTAGTATTTTTTCCTTCATTGTTGTCTTACCAAGTGCAGAAGTGCCAAGAACAAAATTTTTATGATTTTTTGGAAGGTCAATAGTCGTGGGTGTTTTAATATAATTTTAACCCTGAGATGACAGGTTATGATGAAATCTACAACGACTGGGAATCCGGTAGGGTATACGACGGGATGTAATAATTCTCGCTAGAGTGGGAGGAAGCTGCTATGGTCCCTGTCTCTTCTACTTTCCTCGTTCTGCTATGATATCGCTTGTTGTGCATCTTTCTACTTTCCTAGTTCTATTATGGTCCCTATCTCTTTTACTTCCATCTCTGCAATTCAAATGTCTGTGTGTGCGATCGCAAATATTCCCCGTCCACAGACGAAATGGCTAACCTTCACTCTACTCTCCACAAAAGAGATCTAATTTGTCAAGGTCTTTTACCCAAAGGATCCATCTCCCCTAATGATTCATATGATATTCCCTAAGCATAATCATAAATTCACAAAAAACTTAGAGTGGAGGGTCCCATCCTTAATCTCCACCAAAATCAGCACTAGGCGTACATGTGGCCCCTCTTGATCAATTATCTCCTCAAACCTTTGATTTGATGTGCAAACAACAAAAGCAATTCAGGGGAAGTGGAGGTGCCTTTGAATTCATCTGCCCATTTTCAGTTATGATGACAATGAGAGCAATGTCAAAGATGATTACAAGGTAGGAACTGATCAGGGAAAACTCTTTGATAACCAAAGAAAGTGGGATGGTACGCTTTGGCAGAGAAATTCCCTCCAAATACTAATACTAATGAAAATTGTTGTGCCCTCCATACAATGGAAAAATGATTCAAAAGAAATTATTTTCGAGTTGAGGAGGTGACCACAGGAACAACTTTTGTGCCCTCCATACAATCAAAAACCCCAAGAACAACTGTTATGCCCTCCATACAATCGAAAAATTATTCAAAAGAAATTATTTTCGAGTTGAGGAGGTGACCCCAAGAACAACTAAGGAGGTGCATGAGGTGGATATAGAGGAGGCTACAGAGGAGGCAAGAATGGCACTAGAGAGGATCCAAAAACTAAAACATACATGAAAATTTGTCCTGCAGTTTCTACATCCTCTCTTCAAAGAGCTATTTTTTAAGAAAAAAAACATAAAGCTAAAACACATACCTATTTTAGGCAAAAACTATGGAAGATCGGCCTCACAGAAAAAATAGCAGTAAATGCAGAGCTGTTAATCCTGTCTTGGCTATTGCTCCTCAAAGCACACTGATCTATTTGCTCAAAATTTTCCCTAATCGTTGAATACTAGATATTTAGAGCCCAACTTGCCAAATATCATATAATAATATAAGCGAGCTGGTTCGGAAAATAAGCTTTCCTCCTGGGTGTGAACCTTGACACTAACACCTTAATCAATCGTTGGAAGAGAATGTTTAGGCAGTGGGATTTTGAGCCAAGGAGATAAGAACAACCAATTTGAGCCAAGCCCAGCTAAGGAGATAAGCACCATTTTAAATTTTCCCACAAAATTTTAAATTTTCTCACAGAAATGTTTGAAAAGTCTTCTTCATAATATTTTTTTAAAGGTTTGTTTGCCGGTAGTTATATTAATTGAATTTTCCCAAAATTTTAAATTTTCCCATAAAATTTTAATTTTTCTCACAAAAATGTTTGAAAAGTCTTCATCATAATAATTTTTTAAATGTTCATTTGCCAGCAGTTCTATTAATTTGCGCATTTATTTTATTAATACAAACCATATAATATTAACTAACATGTGCATCCTATAAATTATATAAACACACATTTGCATCCTATAAACTATTCATCTTAGATGCACCGAGAACTGCTTTTGTACAATGCGCATAGTTTATATTATTGCTAAACGTTAAAAACCATTCATAGGCCCTATGATGATAATGGTGTTTCTTCTTAGATGATGTCCAAGGCCCCAAAAAAATTCATCCTTGCTAGGCAAATCCTCACATTAACACCCATACAACATTTATATACCTATGGTTTATAATGATGGCAAATAGTGCTCCTCATCACCTAATTGTGCAAAAAGCCCCAACTAACCTAGTCTAGGTTAGATGTCCTCGATAGTAACATATTATCCTACATTATCCATTAGCTCATGGAGATAGAGGGTTCAAGGACTCTCACTTGATGTTTGGGGACTATAGTCCATCAAGAGGTCAAATGTCGGGCTAACTGTATTAAGGACACCTCAAGGTCAACCAACACTAATGCAATGTATTAGTTGTTTGTACATCAACCTATCAAAATGTCACAATATTGGGTAGTAGACATTAGTAAGTAGGACACTAGTCACCAACAAGAAACCTTGATAATGATAGGGTAATGATGTGGTGAGTGGATGTGGACCCGAGGATACCGCATGTCAATTGTGTGGCAGTTGATTTGACATGCTAACGTCTCATTATGATGTGTCACCAATGTGGGTCTAGATGACATGGCATACCAATGTGGCAAGTGATGTGGCAAGTTGACATGGCAATGGAAGGTTGACTTAGCACCAAGGTGATGTATAGGTGGTAACCATATAGTGATGATGTGGATGTTGGGCTTTTGGATGTTAAGATATCAACTAATGAGTATCAATGACACTCTTTAGCCTCTTCCCAAGGGCCCGGTGGCTTGATAGCTCGACCATTGGCCTTTCAAGGTATCAGGTATTAAGAAATTAGGGCTTAAATCTACAAGCTCATCTGTATGTTAGGTGTCGAGTATTGAGACAGTATGTATGTATAGAGCAATATGGAAAATCATGTGTTTCATGTGAATTTGGGCAAGCTTAGAAGTCGTGTTGCAAACTGCTACAAGTGTCCTTATTTTTCTACAAGAAATAGTGTAATGTGAAGGTGAATATGCTAAACTTGATATTGGATGGCAATGATGCTAAGGAGAAGTTGGAAAATTGAAAAGTGCACCTATCAAATGCATCAAAACAACTTGTGGTAGGGTTAATCTAACAAAATGCAAGGTTGTAGTGTTTCTTGTAGTTGCAAAATAGAGTAGATTGTAAGAAACAATGAATAATACATAATGAACAAAAAATTAAAAATAGTAATGGAAATGAACTAAATTCAAAGTAAAAATTCTATAGAACTAATGTAACAGTGCTACAACTATCATCAACAAATGTTAAGATAATCTACAAGAAAAAATTGCTCATAAACTATCTAAATAAACATGCATGAAAGTAATGTTCATAAATATTTTGTAGACATAAACAAATGTGTGAATAGAAATGATACAAGAGGGATATAAACCACCTAGGTTGGGCCTTAACACAAGGAAAATTAAAAACCTTAGAAGAAACCTAAACTAAGAGCACAAATCAAATATCACTTCGATTAGCAAAAATGTTGTTTGTACATGACAAAGTTACAAAAAATGCTTAGAATATAAACCTCTTGTATTATTCACATTCTTTCCTATGATTTTCTTCTAATCCTATTATGCTACTCAAGCCTATTGTTTGTACAAATGGATAGAAGGAAAACTCCTTGAGTGGAGGATTGCTTTCCCTCCAAAAATCAATAAAAACCTAGATCTTGTTTCCTGTATCACCACATAGGAATAGTAAGGAGGATTTACTATCCTTAGGAAGTCATGTTGGGTTTATTTTGTAGAAGGTAGTAGGCCACACAAATATCTCTAGATGATTCTCCTTGAAAGTTGTGTAGAATCCATTCAAATACTATGCAATAGTCATGTTAGGCACATAAAGTATGAAAAATATCTTGGACTCTCCTAAGAACTCATTAAGCTAGGAAAGTATTATTAAGCTAACAAAATTAGGTTCGATATAGCCATTATGTGCCTAGGAGTGGTTAGAAAAACCTTATGGGAGACTCATCACATATATTAATTAAGAAGATAAATTTTGAATTTATCAATTATTATGCAATTTAATAAATTTTATACTTAATATTAATTTAAAATTTAAATATAATCTTAATGTATTGTGTATGGCATAAGAAAATAATATGAAGTGTTATCAACCAATTTCCCTCCTTATATTTATTTTTAGTCATCATTATGTCTTTTACCCTTTTGCATATATTGGGCCTTCATTTTGAGCTTGTTGGAGCACGAACATTGGTTCAACACTAGGAGTATGCCTCCTCCATTCGTTCTTAGTGTATTGTTTGGCATTGAGAACATCATATTAGTATTTTCTAACCAACATCCATACTTAGTGTATTGTTTGGTGTTCAAAGCATCAGATTAGTCATTTCTAACCAACATCCATATATTTTTTCTATAATATTTCATTCCCTAGAATTGTTTGGTATATTTTCTCAAAAATTATATAGTAGAAAAGTTCCCGCAACACACATCAAACCAAAAGTATACAAAACAACATAGACACTTCTATGTACAAGGTACAATCACAACTCAATCAAAACAATCATGTCAATTTGTGCCTATTTAGGACGGAAGAAAAGGATTCTCATACATGAACTCATGGAGGAGTTGAGGTACCATATGGTGTGCCATGATGGGGCCATGCCATACAAATTTTAACTATGAGACTCCTAAATATTGATGATAACAAGGAAAACCTAGATTCATAGTGTTATTAGGAGTAACCAGAGGACATAAAAAGTGATTGGTCTTGTGAGCTAATGTGGCTCCATGACAAGGACTATGAAGACATAAAGGGCTGACAAGAAACACATTGAATGATGGATGTGTGTTGGAGAAATCACTGGAAAGTTCAACATTAGAAACCGAAAACGTTACTTGGTCCAAGGGTGAGCCTTCCAAGGATGGCTAAGAAAATGCCCTCTAGGTTAATTCGAGATTTAGTTTACCAATCTCTACATTTTCCCATTTGGGGACACTAGAGGGATCAAGACGCATAATCTCCCTAGGATTGTCAATAAGTGAATCCATGACCTCCATGATGAATTTTTCAGAAGGAAATTCTTCATTAGGGAGTCATGTTCAATAGGTAGAGTGACAACCCATGTGGTAAAATGATCTTAGTCATATTCCAAGGGATCTACCCCTCCAATAGTAGTCAATAAGGATTTGCGCTACATGAGGCAGGACGAAAAATCCTCTAAGAAAGACATGACACATGATGCTTTGACTAACTCTTCAATAATACTATAATGTTGAGAAGCCCGCACATCAGGATTGTTTGTTAACTTTTGGACTACACCATTAGGTGGGTGATATAGCAGTTCCATAGGCTTATCTAATGTGAGAGATCTAGTGGAAGCGAAAGGGGTGGTCAAGTCCTTAGAAGTAGAACTTGACTTAGGAGGGTCATATGATTTTTCTCTCATGGTAAAATAAATGTGAGAATTAACATGAGGACCTACGCATTGTTATTAGGACCATATTATCATTTCCTTGCATCACCCCTAGGACAAGGTGGAGAATCTTCTACAACCATTTGTTGTTATGGCAACACTTTTGATTGATTTTACTCATTGTTAACTAGATTTATTATTTCTTTGTGACTAATGTTTAAAAGTGGAAATACAAAATATTTAATAAATAAGTAAATATTATTTCAAGGGTGTTACCAAGCGTATTGCTTGAGGTTGTATATGAGACAAGTATATATTGCTAGAAGAATAGAGATTGAAAGATAAAAAGTTTTGCAATAGGCATCAACATATAACATGAAAAATTTCAAACACTTTTCAATAGGAATTAACCACTAAAGGGAAATAAACATTGTCCATACAACATACGTGGGGAAAATATTTGCTTTGTAGTTGTTGTATTGAAGTGGCTTGGGAGCTTATACATGGACCATGAACATTATCTTACACCTCTTTTGGGCCCTCAGGGACCAGTTTTCATCCTTGAAAAATGTTCAAGGGCCTAAGAACCATCCCTTAAATGGTCTCCATAAGCACCAGTAGGCCAACTATTCACCTTAGACGCATTGGGAGGTGGTTTTGTACCATGTGCATAGTCTGTATTATTACTAAGCCTTAAAAACTACTCGTACTAGGCCCTAGGATGATAATGGTGTTTCTCCTTATATGATGTCCAAGGACCCAAACAAAGCCATCTTTGTGGGGAAAAATTATCCTCACATTAACACCCATACAACATCTATATACCTATTTTCACCCGAAATGAGTCGAGGTTGCAGACAAGATTGACCTTCCTAGTATCTACTGATATCTAGTGACAAGCAAGCCAATCAAAAACTATCTTTCTCTAAACATGCAAGTAAAACAAAGGCAAACAAGTGTTTTAGGCCTACCTTGGGTCCAATGCAAGTTTGTGGAAGCCTCGCTCCCTCGCTCCAAGAGAGCTTCCTCAAAGTGTATTCTGTAAACACAAACAAGAAAACAATTAAATAGCACCTGAAAAGCCAATATTATAAAGCGGTTTCATCATAATGATCAAGGAGATTATGAAACAAACAACATAAGACAATTTGTTGAGAAAAATGAATCTGATTGTATTAATTCAAATGAAGAAGAACTTTACAAGCTGTGCCTTGATGCTGTACAAGCTCTTCCTATGGTCTGACAAGAAGTCTCCTCTACTTTGACAAGTTTCACTCACTTCCCAACGAAACCAAAAGGTATGTGATCTCTCCTCTCAAGTTTAACTAGGAAGTCCCAATTCCATCAGCATTTACCCTCAAAATGTTTATCTTCTAACCTCTCTAGCAACTGACCCAATGCCTTAATTTATAGTGAAATGGAGGGAAGTTACTAGGTCCTCCTTCAAAGGGATAAAGTCCTCCTTCAAAGGGATAGCTCCTCCTATCAAGGGATTAGCTCCTTCTCTTTTGGGATGCATGAACCACTTTGGAGTGAACAATCCACGTCAAAATCCTTCTAGAAACATCTAGATTTAACCCAAAAGTGAGTTTTCTAAGATAAACTTGCGCCTTTTTGACTTTCACAGGGGTACGCACACACTCCTTTACAGACAGAGCATGCAAATATGTAGGTATTATGAACAAAGGGTGCGGGTCCGCAGGTAAAAGTGCGAGAAAGTGCGGAACCAGAGTAATATTGATTTTCAAAGTCTTTCTCTCTTTTGCAAAGCTTGATATGAAGAGCTAAGGTCTGAGACTTGCTTAGGAGGCTAGTATAGGTGATGATAGACCCATATTGACTACAAATAATCATGGTGACGATATTTTTGTGTAACAGATTGCCCCCTAAAGTGTGAAGTCTGTAGTAATGAGGATTTCATTTATCATTTAAGAAGAGTGAAGTACTTTATCATTTCGAGGATTATCTTGCGGAGAGCCCGGTTGGAACCTGTAAAAACATTCAAGTGCAACAATATATGTATGAGATCATATCATCGCTGAGGTAGGCATTCCCATACTCAGATCAAAACTGACTAGGAAATTAAAAACTGACTAGAAAACTAACTACTGTTCTGATATAAGAATGATCTTGTAACACATCATAAGTATAGACACATGTAGACACAGTATGGATGTAGCCATCTGTTTATGAATAGTCTATAATCGTAATGAATACAAAATTCCTTGCAGCCTGGATGGTGGAAACTAGATCTAGGGTCTTCATTTCTTCTCCCCGAAATAGTACAATTCTATCCATGTGAATAAATGTGTCGAAGTCGAACATGGTAGAAACCACTTGATTACCAGTCGATGATGTAAACT
>APFE031093023.1:143138-154039 GCA_000404065.3 Pinus taeda
GATGTAAATTGTTAACAAGTGTGAGAGAAACCACCAATAATGACAATGGCTCTCAAAGTACTTAGTACAATCCATGAGATGTGATTAGATGTGTCGATGTCGAACATGTCACGGAATCCTTCAATCGAAGGTCAATGATGCAACCTGTCGTTGAAGACGAGAAACCTGCCATTGAGGCCTGCAGATCCCAAGGTATTGGTGATTTCTAGATCATCTTTCTAGATAAAGAGCTGAAGTCGATAGAAAGCGATTCGTCGTAGGCAAGCCCACAACATGAAATCATAGATCAAGTTTGAAGAAATTTAGTTACAAGTACTGACTCAGGGATGTTCAAGATGGAATGACAGATATTTTTGCAGATGAATAGCTTATTCGCATAGACCTCTTGAACACATAACGACAAGACAGATGGTTTGGTGACAATTGACCCAAAGTTAATACCAAGAAATCGGCTGAATACTTTCAATGTGGTTTGATCAACTGTTAGGTAAAGGATTTCCCAACCCAGATGAATGAAAGTGTCGTGTTCAAGAGTGGTTACAAAGTATGACAAACAGACTCATTTTTCTCTCTTTTCCCCCACCATTTTTGGCAAGTACCTCTTTATTTTTTACAAGCTTGAGGAGGATAACATATGCTTGATTATAAGCTCACCCTTCGGGTGAGTCCAACTTAGTTTAAATTCGAACCCTAGGAAGGAGTGTTTCATTCCTGTTTGTAATTGAGCAGGTCCTTTACTGTCGAAATTTAACGAGTCCAGTATAGGAGAAACTCAATGTTTTTTAATTTTTAGAGAGTCTGAAAAAACTTAAGGAGACTCCAGGGTTGACTTTTTCGTAAATTTGTGTCTCCCAAGCCTGAAAAAGTATAAAATAATACTTGAGAGAACCGCTTGATATTTTACGACCAAGGAGTACTTTTCGTAACTAGTGCCTCTGATCTGAAAAAGTAAAAAAGCGATCAATGACACGTCGTTTTATGACCAATATCGAATTTGAAACGACAAAAAACTGACAATCTTTTCGTGTTTTTACGATCAGAAAAGGGTTGTAAGAGAACCGTCTTTTTAGTTATGTTTTAACGAGCTTAAAAAGAAAAACTCGCGATCTTTTCATGTTTTAGGAGTCAGAAAAGAGCTTAAAGATGACTCTAATGGTTTTTCGTTGAATAATGATTAATTTCACCTGAAAATCTGTTATCCTGAACAAAAACTCAAACATTACTCATACCTGTTTAATAATAGGTTAAAATGTCGCAAGAAACACCTTTTTAAAGTTAAATATAAACAAATTTAGAATTTATTTACCCAAAAAACTTATAAAAAGGACTTTTTACCATTCATTTTTACCATTTGAGATTTGGTTGAGAAAAAAGGGATTTTGACCAGAAACTTCCCGCGAAGATTTCGGAAAATCCGTCCGTCGGAATCGAACATCGTCTCCTCCAGGTAATCCACATCATCCTACTCTTCATTTTCGTCCGTTTCAATTTGTTTTTTAGGGCTTAAATTATGCTTTTAGGAGGTTTTTAGGTTTAGAAACCCGTGCACGGGGGCCCGTAGGTTCACCACAGGGGACCTGCGTACCCCGACTTTTTTGCAATGGAGAAAAAGGTCAGGGTACGCACCTGCCATGAAGGAAAGGTGCGGACCCCACGCACTGTCCCTAACAAGGGGGCGCATACCCCAAGCATAGGTTTACAAAAACCTAACTAACTCAAAAAATACCCAATGAAATCAATTTTTCATGTTCTAATTCACCTTTTTACTTGATTGTAGGATATCCATCATGCTTGATTGGCAAGAACGGGAGCACGAGGAGGTGGACCTCGCCGCGATGAATCATCAACCTTTGATCGATGCATTGAAGGCATGCGGCTTGTACAAGTTCTGGGCCATACCTGGCATGAGGGCCCAGGTGGACTTTTTGCAGTGGCTGGTTAATAGATGGAGTATACAGGACCAGTGTTTCTTTATTGGAGGACACCAGCTCAAAATCGAGCTAGCTAACATATACTTCTTGACTGGTTTTCCCAGGAGGGGTGAACATTTGACTCTATTTGGGCCCAGGGCAGGTGGCCAATCTGTCGAGAGCCTCCGCCTCGAGTTTTGCAATGTTGAGAACTGGGACAAAGGGATAGATATCAAAACCATATCCCTCCCTGAACTCATGGTTATAGCATTTATAGTTACCAGACTCTGCGGCATTGCAGCGCTACACGTTGCCACCAGATCCCAGATGCGGATGGCAGTTGATTGCTTTCGAGGCACCATTTTCAACTGGTGCGATGCTGTGTTGGCCAATGTGAAAGGCCAACTAACCAGTGAAAAAAACGGACAGCTAAAGACCTTTTCTTATGGGGCTATAGTTGTGATTTTTGGCCTGGAGAGGGTTCCGATGCTGATCCCACAACAGCTTACTGTTGGAGCTGGGCTTCCTCGAGAGCCCAAACTGATGCAATGGGTTGCAGTTATGGCCTGTCATCCTGATGAGGGGACCGAGGTCGTTCGGTTCAAACCTAAGTATTTCCAATGGTTGGAAAATCAGGTTTTTGCTATTCAGGACTTCCCTTATGCCGAGGTTGATTTTCGTGGAGACCCAGACATGGCTCTTCCACCAGAAGAGCAATGGGATGATGCAGGTAAAATCATTTTCAACATTTTTCATAATTTAATTTTTAGTTGTTTTTATATCGTCCCAAAACTGATAGTAAAAATTTTCAAATGCAGATGTGGGCCCACGGCGACCAGCTGCTCTCCGGCCTTATGAGAGGAAACAACCAGTTGCACCGGCTCCAGCCCCACAGGACAAATCAACAGAGACCTTAGCCGACCTGGAGAGTCATTTAGAGCGCCTGACAGGGGACATGCCTGAGACCAGTATAGATGACATCCCTCGTTGACTTCAGTGTTACGTGATTGGAGTCCCAGGACCCTTTAGGAGGTTCCTTTGTAAGGTGGCTCATGTAGTGGTTTCGTATCAAGATCATCACCAGTGATGGGATGATCGCCTATTATAGTCACATGTGACATTTTTGCTTTTTTGTACTTATCATTTTTGCCGATCATAAGGTGTTTTTCAACCTATGATCGAGGATGATGTATTATTTTGACACACTCCTATATATATGATATTGTTATTATCAGCTTGTCTTGTTAAACATTTTATGGAATGTTTTTAAATTTACTTGTATGATTATTGCACATGTCTACTTAACATTTGAGAAGAAATTGCATCTGCTAATGTATTTAAAGACCTTGGAATATGCTGATATTCAATATAGTCAAATTCACGTTCCAAGAGACTCACTCTCAAACTTAATAAAACTAGATTTCTAATGGCTTATACTCTATTAAGCTATAATACAATGAGTTCAAAATCTAACCTCACTATCCAACCCTGAATCCCAATCACTGCACTATACTCTGCAATGTTGTTTGTTGTTTGACCGAGGCTCACCCCATGCATAGATACCAACTCGTCAGAGGGCGAATAGATAACCCAAGCTGCGGAAGAAATATTCTGTGTACTACGACAAGCACCATCAGCAAAACCAATGTATGTTTGGAGAGGTGTTGACATCTGCGACATCAAACGTAAAACCAAGATAAGTAGGAATAACAACGAAAAAATCACTCTCTAAGCTAAGCACACTTCTAAATCTAAAACACACCAGCTAGAAGGAAAAACTAACCTAACTAAAAAATCTCCACACTCATTTTAAGCATAATACCTCTTCAGGTAAAGACCATTTCTGGGTTTACCTAAAGAGACCCCGTCAAAGTTTACCAATTCATAGGCCCCTTTCGCTAGCTTTCGCTTGACAACATAGGGACCATGCCACATAGGCACGAATTTTCCAACGCCTAATTTATCATTTGCTTAATCGTACAATAAGAGTAGATCGCCTTCTGAAAAATTTTGAGGGGTCACATTTCGATCATACTGAGCTTTAATACGTTTGGCATGAGATTCGATCACTAATGTAGCATCGCGACGATTCTCATCTAGCTGAGCCAAGTATAACAAACGTCTTTCCTCTTCGGAAGTGGCTGGAAGTAACTCGATGGCCATTTGCAATGACGAGATTTCACACTCAATAGGTAACGCAGCTTCCAAACCATAAACTAGTTGGAAAGGAGTGAACCCTGTTGATGTTTTAACTGAGGTTCGATATGCCCACAGCACTAAAAATAGCATGTTGTGCCAATTCGACCAATGAATCCCAATGATTCATCGGATCATGATGACAAGAACTTTGTTGATGGATTCAACCAAGCCATTACCTTGTGGATAATAAGGACTTGAACTGTTGTGACGCAAGGCAAGTTGGTTTCTAAGTTCTATCATCATAACGTTTCGAAAATGATGCCCATGATCAGTGATAATCACTTGTGGAACACCAAACCTAGCAATGATATGATTGAATACGAAAATCACAGCTATTTTGTCATCTGCCTCAAATGTAGGCATCGCCTCAGCCCACTTAGTAAAATAATCTACCGCAAGGATAATATACACATTCCCCTTGGCCGAGTGAGGGTTACATGTAATAAAATCCATACCCCATTTGGAAAAAGAAACAACGACAATTATAGGGTGAAGAGGAGCAGGTGGAGCATGCATCTCTCGATCAAAAATTTGGCAGTTGTGGCATTTTCGGACCACAATGATACAATCTCTAAACATAAACGGCCAGAAATAGCCAGCGCGCAATATCTTTTGGGCTATGGCATACCCAGACATATGACCCCACATGCTCCAAAGTGATAGTCATTGAGGACCCTTTTAGCTTCCTCATGAGTCAAACAACATCGAAAAATAGAGTCTACCCCATGACAATAAAGAGTATCTCCAATAATTTTGAATTGTTGGGACTGGAATCAGATTTTTCGACGGTCCGATCGTGAAATATCTGGCCGAAAGGTTTTGGTTTGGATATAAATAATGATATCCCCATACCACGGATCTAAAGTGCTGATTAGAAACAAGGATTCATCCGCAATGGGCTCCTCCACCACAGTTTCCGTGTCAGCATGCGGGAAGTCACACATTAATTCCGCAAAAACTAAAGATTTCTTTGACTTGGACTTTTCAAACTCCAAGTCAAACTCCTGCAAGATGACAATCCATTTGGAGTACTTGCCCCCCAGCAATTGTTTAGTCAAAATATAGATCATAGGATTGCAATCAGAAATAATTGTAGTTTTACGTAGTAAAATGTAATAACGAAAACGTTGGATAGCTTGAATAGCTGCCAATGCCAATTTCTCCACATGTGAGTATTTTAGCTCAGTTGGATTTAACGTGCGACTAAGGTAATATATCACATGTTCATTACCGAATTCATCTTCTTGAACTAACACCATTCCGATGGTGGAATAGGAAGCGGCGAGATACAAGAAGTAGTCCTGGTTGTAGTTGAGAGGATGCAATAGTGGTGCATGGGTCAACACGTGTTTTAGTGCATCAAAAGATTTCTCAGCTAGCTCGTCCCGAAAGAATGAAGTATTTTTCTTCAACAACTAGGTAAAACCCTTTGTGATCTCGACGTAGTTAGGGATGAATCGACGTAAAAAAATTGCTTTCCCTTGCAAACTTCAGAGTTGGCGAAGACTCGAAGGAGGAGGCAATCGGATAATGGCTTCAACCTTCGAGGGATCGACACGAATGCGGGCTTTCGAATAAAAAACCCTAGTAACCAACCCGTTTCAATGCAGAACACACACTTGTGGGGATCCAACCTAATCCGATAATGCCTACATCTCATAAAAATTGCTCTTAAATGGACGAGATGATCATCTCGATGTAATGAATGAGCAGGCAAGTCATCAAGATAAGGTTGCACAATGTGCTTAATATCATGAAAAGTGTAAGACATGGCCCGTTGAAAAGTTGCCCTGGCGTTCTTAAGCCCAAAAGGTAATTTGAAATAAGAAAATGTCCCCCACGGAGAAATGAATGCCATTTTTGGTTGATCAGCAGGTAGAATATCAATTTGATTGTATCTAGAAAAGCCATCCATAAAGGAGAAAATCTCACTGCTGGCACAATCATCAATGATTTGATCGATATAGGGAGTAGGGTAATTGTCCTTTGGACATCCTCGATTAATGTCCCTATAGTTGATACGTATTCTTATTGTCCCTTGATTTTTGTTAACGGGAACAATATTTGATACCCAATCCGTTAACGGGATCAGATAGATGAAACCTGCTTTGAGTAATTTTTCAACTTCTGCTTTAATTAAAGTAGCTTTTCTTGGGTGAATCTGACGCAAACGTTGCCGAATGGGTTTAGCGCCCGAGTAAGTTTTGATTTCATGAACTACAATTGCTGGGTCAATTCCTGGCATTTCCTCATATGACCAGGCAAACACATGGCGAAAATCTTGAAATAGGGCCTTATATGTTTGAATTTCATCTTCTGTACAAGAGGCACCTATATGAACATTTTCAACAATTCCAGGCTTAACTGAAATGTCAAGGGGAATAGTTCGAGCAATATTTCCCAAGTTTATCTCGGAATCGGGATGTTTCATTGGATTCTGAGCATCCTTAACATATTCAGTCGTAAAAATTGAGGAAAAATCATTTTCAAAACGATCATTCTCGGGTAAAAACGAAG
Organism: Pinus taeda; assembly: GCA_000404065.3. Classification (NCBI taxonomy): domain Eukaryota; kingdom Viridiplantae; phylum Streptophyta; class Pinopsida; order Pinales; family Pinaceae; genus Pinus; species Pinus taeda. Next base: position 149,765 of record APFE031093023.1, read on the forward strand.
ATCTGTGATGAAGATCTTCCCATGGTAACTCATCAACGCATAGGATTTCACGATTTTTCTCATCTGTTTGAACAAGTTCAGAAAATGTTACTAAATCCAGGCTTGATGTCGAAAGTGATTCCTCATAAACGACATTCATTAAGTCGATTTGGGTTGATGTTGTGTCGGAAAACGACTGCACAGTCTGATACGCAAGTTCGTACAGACTCAAAGGCATAAAAGTACCAAATGAGTTTATCTCAGATTCAGAAGGTATGATCCAAGGATCATCATTAACAATGGTTTCTGATGAAATCATATGAATGGTTGCAGTAGAAGACGATGCGTTGATAGGAGGAAAAGGAAAAGTGCCCAGTAAACCAGAATCTTTAACTAACCCTACACCAACATCCTTATAAGGGATCGTCGCTTTACCAACATGCTGAATGCTCTCAGCAGAGGCTGGGTCGGATGAAAAGTATGACAACTGGTCTAAGGTTATGATCTTTCCATTATGAGGATAAGCCGAAAGACCGATGAAACAACAGTTGTCATAGCGTAAGACCAACTACGACCCAAGAGAAGGTTGTAATCCAGAGGGGCATCAACCACCTCCACATCTAGATTAACGGTTTTACCTTCATCCCCTATAGGTACATCCTGTAAAATGCTGAAAGGATGAAACCCACAGCCTTCAAAGGCCTTAAGAATTGTCAGATATTGATTTAGTGAAGGAGAACCAAGCGATCTCCAACACTGTATCGACATAATGCACGTGGAAGCTCCCTCATCAATCACAGTCCTATGAACAAGCCTCTTTTTGACTATCACTAGAATCTGGATAGCCATCTGTTGAGGTAAGCGCGATGCACTATTTTCTATATCGCAGATTATAAGGTTCGGGTCCTGAACGTCAACAGCTCCTATAGCCGACAAAAGTAACTTGCGTTGTGCTGGACATGATTGCAGCACTTCCAAAGCTGACATTGCTGAGGGGGAAACAACTAAATCCTCAACAATGTTATAGTTCTGAGCTTCTCTCGCATGTGGATTGAAAGCAGACTTCCAAAGTATACCCTTGGCGGGTGGTTTGATTACTAAGTCTGGATTAGGTTTCTCGATCTGTAGTGGATCGAAACCGGGAGCTGAGGTTGATGGGTTTGAATGAAAAGATTCTGCTTCTTTACCATCAACAGGACCTTTACTGTCATAATCTTGTGATCAAGTCGCAATCCTAACATGGGACATCATCAATATGGGTTCTTCATTGGCATTGGATGACGAACCTATCATCTTACTATCTTGATCTGGAAAATGATCCTTCAACACAGTAGGAGTTTGGGAACATTTGACAATTTTCTCAACCTCTGTGCGATGAGGGTAGTCTCTCGTATAATGTTCTTCATCGCAGATGAGACACGGATAACGAGGTTTGTGTTTTTCATTAGTTGGTTCCACTTTTGTGAGTTTCTCTTTTGATTTTTTATCTACTTTATTCTTCTTCTTCCCTTTCTTCTTACCACCGGTTTTGGGTTTAGTTGTAGATGACTCTACAACGTGAATATCGATGGAAATTTCTGTGGAAGACTCTCTTGTCGGGGAATCTGGAAAGGTTATGATAGGAGTAGAATTCTTGCAAGATTTCTTCTTACTTTTGGTATTAACCGTACCAATCATACCATCAGCAGCATGAGACCCTGAAGGAGCAGCAACGATTTGATTTTGTTTGGGTAGATCGGGGATTTTCTTGTGTAACATACCTAACTGAGTATAAGCTAAGTCAAGGTACCATGCTTGAGAAATTACTTGCTCCTCAGTAACTACTCCAGCCTTAGCTACATCCTCAGTGATCTTGGGTAGTAAAGATTTTACAAACCATTCAGCTAAGATCTAATCCGGGATATAAACTTTCACAAAACGCCATCGACGTCTCCATTCATGGCTATGATCTGAAATGTATGTGGACGTTGACTGCTTTCACGAAGTTAATAATTTTGTTCCATTGTCATATCTGACCGGCAACTGAAAATGAGTTAAAAACGAGGTAGCCAACTGACTAAAGTTATAAAAAGTGGCTCGCGGTAACTCAATGTACCACTTGGCCGCAAGACCAATTAGAGTGTGCTAGAAAATATGTAAACGAATCGAATCATCTGAAATGGAATTAGACACACACCAAACATGATAAGTCATCACATGGTTCGACGAGTCTTCTCCTGGCTTACCTTCGAACTTAGGAATATCACTGGGCAACTTATGCAGCATTGGCGACCAATACTGAAGATAGTTAATTGGATCGTTCATAAGGCGCGTCAAGTCAGGCAAGTCCAAAGTTGTGATAAATGGTAACTGACGATTAGGGTCCCTAAAACTCTGGGTTTGCAGACCAACCCCAGGAGGAGGATATCCAGGATAACTAGGAATGGGGATCGCATTTAGGATATTTTGACCTCCTGGAAAACCAGGATTAACCGGACCATACTGGGGTTGCTGAGGCTGTTGATATGTATACCCAGGGTACGGTTGATACTGATAGGTTGGTTGCTGTGGAGCAGGACTGTATTGGTACTGTCCTTGGTACAGTTGTTGATTATATTGAGGTTGAGTAGTGAAAACCGTACTTCCTATAGGCATATGAACCGAAGTGTGGACTGTGGGTCTAGACTAAGGTAAAGATGTCTGAGGAGTAGATATTGGGACAGTAGAAACCGGAGCTGCCGATACTCCAGAAGAAGGTGGGGTAGATGGAACAGATGTTGCAGCAGTTGTAGCAGACATTTGAGGTAGAGTACGAGGCATACTAGGCCCAGACTGAGAAACTACAGAAGGTGCAGAAGTTTGAACAGTAGGCTGGACAGGTTGCTGGGATGAACCAGAAACCAAGGGTTGTCCAATTTGAGATGACAACTGCGCATTCGGTTGCAAGACCTGTCGGGATTGAGATGGATCCCACACTAAATTAATTTCGGGGTACGGACCCATAATAGGTTGAGGATATTGAGGACCGTAACTGAGTTGAGGGTAGGGTTGATAATATGATGAACCCGAAGGTGGTTGGTAACCTTGAGCTGGGTGTTGACCTTGGGGTTGATAACCATGAGGCATGTATTGATACTGGGGTTGACCTTGAGGTACGTATTGATATTGAGGTTGATTTTGAGGTGCATATTGATACTGAGGTTGACCCTGAGGTACATATTGATACTGAGGTTGACCTGGAGGTACATATTAAGTCTGGGGTTGACCTTGAGGAACGTACTATCCCGTAGGTATGTATTGTCCTTGAGGTTGTCCCCCAGGCGCAAACTGAGTACCTTGAGGTTGCCCCCCAGGTATATACTGGGTACCTTGGGGTTGCCCCCTAGGCATATACTGGGTACCTTGAGGTTGAGGATTAGGAATGGAACCTGACATCATGAGAATATCTTCTACACTCAACGGTTTAGTACCACTACTTCCAGTTAATAACTTATGTTCGATAGGTTGAGGAGATGCTCCCGAAAAAGTACCAGAGATGGACTGATACCCAATGGAGACAGAAGGACGACCGTACAAATAGGCTTTCGGAGACTGAGAAAACATGGATAACTGAGTAGACATATTCAACAAAGGATAGTAATCTCTAGGTTCTGGGTGATAAAAAATACGAGGTGGTGAAAAACTCAGTCCCGGGTTTTCTAAAAGATTAGTCAATGAACGATACCAAGCACTCCTCCTAGGAGGACTGTAAAAGATTTATTCACGCTCCGTAAGGTCTAAGATAGGTCGATCTTTTGGAAAGGGAAAACTTTCTTCGTTCTCCAAAATAGCAAGTTCTTCAATAGCTATAAGTCCAGAAGGAAGATCTTGGGTAATTACAGTTTCTACCCTTGGTGAACTAGGACCACTAGAAGCTGGAGAAACAAACTCTGATATGGGAGTAGCAAAAATTTTAGATTCGGGTTTAGATATTTCTGGCTCTTCAACTATATCACTAGTAGATGCTACACTACTAGTAACTTCTAAAATTACTAACGATTGAGAATCAGAATTTACTATCAAAGAAGATTCTCCTTCTTCAGGTGACCCAGCTCTACTCTCACTAGGAGTTACGAGGACTTTCAAGCCTTCAAGCTGGCTTGGTATGTCCTTAGGAGGTTGGCCCCGAAGTCTATGGGACTTCCTCAGTAACTCAGGCACGTTTACAAACTCGGGAGATTGACCCTGAAGTCTACGGGACTGCCTTGGTAATTCAGCCACAGTTAAAGACTTTTAACTACTTCACACGCAAACAAAGTAAAATCTCAATGAAAACCA